>MU853802.1:0-236675 GCA_033297225.1 Diplogelasinospora grovesii | reverse complement strand
CATTGGGCGGTGAGGAGGCAATGTACCGCGGGTTAGGGTTTTGTATGGCATTACAGTATCGATAGACACGCCCTACAGTATGCCGAGTCCACCTCTAAAGAAAATACCTAACACCTGCCTTAGAAGCTTGATAGTAAACACGTGACTTGGTGGTGCTGACATGAGCCCCGCGAAACTCGCGAAACGCGTCACATTCTCCCTGTGGACCAAAATCTCAGGTAGCGATGATCTGATATTACAGAGCGCAACATGCTCCCACAGGCATCGTGGGCCATCTCTACGGTCTATTGCAATGAGTGAAGGATCCGACCTTAGTTCGATTCCTTCCGCGCATTTTGGGTTGATTTTCCGAGATGACCACGGAGGGGCAATCGAATCCGAATGAAGCCGCGCCGATCAACGACACGGACGGACACGGCGCCACAGCCGAGCATGCATCGTTGAAGTATTCCCTTCTCGGGCCGTCGCTCACCAAAGCCGGACAAGATTCGGTCGACCAGTCAAAGGTATGCAATCAGCCATCGTAACAATTCCCAGTTTCTCCCTGCTAATACCGTCCCGCCCCGCACATCAAGGTCTCCGAGATCATCTACAATGCCTCGAAGGGCTCCAAGTTCTTCAATCGCGAAGAGGTGAAGGACAAGATCCTCACGGCGAAAATCGACCAGATCCTCGCGAAGAAACACCACCTCGAGACGCTAGACCTCTCCCGAGAGCTTCGCGACGCCGACTACCTCATCGTCCAGCTCGAGCTCTCGCGCGACCTGACACAGCACATTGTGCACATAGATTGCGACGCATTCTATGCCGCCGTGGAGCAGCTGGACAGGCCAGAGCTCGAGGATCTGCCCTTCGCGGTGGGCGGCGGCGTGCTGACGACGTGCAACTATGTCGCGCGCAAGTACGGGTGCCGCAGCGGCATGGCCGGGTTCGTGGCGAAGAAGCTCTGCCCCGATCTGGTCATGCTGCCGTTGAACTTTGACAAGTACAACGCCAAGGCGGCCGAGGTGCGCGAGGTGCTCGCCGAGTACGACCCGCGGTTCGAGAGCGCCAGCATCGACGAGGCCTACCTCAACATCACGGAATACTGCTCGGGCCACAACATGGATCCGGCCGAGGCGGTTGAGAAGATGCGGAGGGAGATCCACGAGCGGACGCACATCACCGTGTCCGCCGGGATCGCGGCCAACGCGAAGCTGGCCAAGATCTGCTCGAACATGAACAAGCCCAACGGGCAGTTCGTGCTCCCGCGCGAGAGGGATGCCATCATGACCTTCATGAGGGACCTACCATGCCGGAAGGTCAACGGCGTAGGGCGCGTGCTGGAGCGCGAGCTGGCGTCTGTCGGGGTCAAGACGTGCGGCGACATCTATGCCCAGCGACAGTATCTGAGTAGGCTATTTGGCGAGAAGGCCTACTACTTCCTGATGCAGTGTTATCTGGGGCTGGGCCGGACAAATGTGCAGCCTGCTGAGGACTACGAGCGCAAGAGCGTCGGCACTGAGAGCACGTTCCGCGACATGTCTGACCCGACACAACTACGAGAGAAACTCCGGTCCACGGCCGAGGAGCTGGAGAAGGACATGCGGCGGGCCGAGTGTAAAGGGCGCACGCTGTGTCTGAAAGTGAAGCTGCACACCTACGAGGTTCTCACGCGTCAGGTTACCCCGCCAAAGGCTGTTCATCTGGCAGACGATTTATACAATTATTCTTTACCCATGCTCGCGAAGCTGGAGCAGGAGATTCCCGGCATGAAGTTGCGGCTAATGGGCTTGAGGTGTACTCATTTGGTGAGTACCAAGAAGCCGGACACGCTCGCCTTCTTTGGGCTGAAGCCACGGCGATCTACGTCGGGAGATTCTTTGGAGCAGCAGAGGAAGCCGGCAGACGCAAATGGAGACGACAGTGGAGAATGGGAGCAATGGCCAGAAGAGATGCTGCTAGATGGCCATGCTGATCCACCAGAAGAACCAGAGGAAGAAGAGGAGGCAGACGGGAGCAGCAGCCCCTTTCGCAGACATGGAAAGGAGATCTTACCTAACCCCACTCCCAAGAAAGACGAGATTGCTCCCATGGACCCTGAGAAGGATGAAGAATGGTGGGACTGTCCCATCTGCAGTCGGCCACAGGTTGCTGACGAGAGGCAATTCAACGAGCATATCGATCTCTGTCTGTCACGGCAGACCATCAGAGAGACGATCAAGGTCCATCAGCAGGAAGCTGCTCCTTTCGCACAGCAGCAGCAGCAGCCGCTGTCTAGCGGCAAAGGTACACCAGAGATGAAGAAAGCCAAGCAAGACAACAGTAAAAAGAGAGGGAGGCCGGCTGCTGCGCCGGATCCAAAGCAGAAACGGCTCTGTTTTGGATAATGAGTTTTCCCAATTTGGATAACTTTGGCCGGTTGACTGTAGCCGTGATCTAATGGAACATGAATAATGAATAATGAATTGATGCAACTGTGGAGCCAACCCCTATTCTTCGTACGCGTTTTCTCTGGCCCACACTTTTCTCCGGCGTAATAATACAGACATATTCCAAGCAAGTAAACACCTGCTAAGATTCTTGCTCATTGCATGATAAAGTCTGTCAGACCTAGTATTATGATGGTCTGCTCGCATCTAATTACAACAGCTAGGGGAAAAAAAGTAACGAAGCCTCGTTTGAACAATGTGTAAAGGTCCGTTTGTGTGCCCAGGTTGGGTCCACGCGAAAAACGCTACATAAGAAACCCCAAACTCCCGTGCTAGAATAAAAAGCAGGCACCCATCTATATAGGTATCTATTAACCATGTGTTCAGACCGGATAGCATATATATATTAGCTGTCCATACCACTCTCCAAACTCGCCCGCTCCTTATCATTCGTGTTCTGCGGCTGCAGCCCGACTGACTACCCCTCAATACTGACTCTACGGCTCGTCATGCTTCTGCGGATACGATTGTCCTCCTCCTCTTCTTGGTGCAAATTCTCGCCGGGTAGCCTAACCGCGCGATCCAGCGCCACGGGAAGCCCTCTGTGCCGGCCCCGGATCATGACGGCGCAAAGTACGAGCTTGGAGGCCGCATGCCAGCCACCGCTGAAGCTGTAGGCGGCATAGGGAAGACCGACGCTGATGCCGACACAGCCGTACGCCGACACGACCTCGAATATCACGTTGAAGACGCTGAAAGTGACCGGGTCGGCGAGAAAGTTGCTGGTCTCGATGGTCACGATGACGAGGATCGCCAGGACCAGCCACCAGATGTCGTGGGCCAGCTGACCGTGGATCTGCTGGCTAATAAAGCTGATGCGGGATTCCGGGCCGTTGTTCGGGGAGGGAGGCTGGACGCCGACGCCGTGCCAGGTAAAGGTGCGGTGCAGGGCGCGTCCAAAGGTGGCCGCCGTTCCGCTCTTGCTAAGGCGGCGGGCGAGAGTCGTCGCCCTGGGTGGACCACCTCCCAGTGTGCTCGGCGACGTCACGCCGATTGTCGGGGCTGTTGACAGCGTCTGGCCATAAGCACCATTTCCATTGCCATTGCCGGGCTCCTGGGCGCCGGTCATTTCGGGGTCAGAGTCAGATTGCGTGGCGCTGTCATCGTCTGCGTAGATTCCGAGCGAGCGCTCTTCGTAGACGTTGGAGTGCCGCATCGTGATGACGACAGGGTACACGGATATGTACATCATGATCACGTACAGCACCTGCAAGCCAATGTACACCGACGAGATGTTGACGACGTAAAACCCGCCAGAACGCACGGCTGCACCCCCAGGTTAGCTCCGGCAACAGACACGAGCGAACACACAAGGCAAACTCACCTAGAGCCTGAAAGAGACCGTCGAGCACGCGAGAACCAGGGGGGATATTCTCAATCACCGGGTTGCCAAGATTGAGCAATTCGAACGAAACCCAATCGACACAGTTGAGCAAGACCAACATGAAAAGCAGCCACCAGGTTTGGCGAGCAGGAAAGAGATTCGTGTAAACGCGGCGAGGATAGTGCAGAATGAACTTGAAGGTCTCTTTGAGCTCGCAAAAGTCTTTCTCAGTTGTCGCCAATGTCAGAAGCCTCAGCAGCGACCAGACTATGAGTCTCAGAAAGATCGGGTACGCAGTATTTCCTGCCAGTATCATCAGGCCCATGGTGATGAGAACAAAGTAGGAGTTTTGAAAGGGGACCATGTTGGCGTCCAGCAGCGACATGCCTGAGTTGTTGAATGCCGATGCGCCGTTAAAGATACCCAACCACCAAGGCTTGATGCCGTTGGCGAGGGGTGTCTCGGCCTGATAGTTATTGATCCAGGCGCCCAGCGCAATGCAGCCGAGGGCTTGCCACAGAAAGAAGTACAGGGGCACAATCACGGCGAGAACCTTGAGGGCACGATACTCACATCCCCCTAGGTGCTCACGCTCTTCCCTGCTGAGGTCATGAAACTGGGCATTCCGTCCAGAAGAGTGATAAGCGAGGAGGTGGCGCACGCTGAAGTCCTTCTTCTCGTTCTCTGGTTCTCCCCGCTTCGCATGGCCGTTCCTGCGCATGGGATGGTGTTCATGCTGGTTGAACTGAGCTGCTGTGGCGAGGGCGGCTCGTGTGCTTGTGCCCGTAACTGGCCGAGGACTCTCCACAAAAGCGATATGAGCAGCAGGGCTCGCAGGCGGCTCAAGAGCATCGTTGTTCTTGTCGCTAGTGATATTAGCGTCTGCAGCAGTTGTCGTAGTGTTGCTACTTGCAGGCCCAGCACTAGTCGGCGGCTCGATCGGGCTAAGAGCCGGCAGTGAGGAAGTGCGCCGAGACACGGGTCGACCATTCCCGGCACCGGCCCCGGCATCGTCACCCGGCTGATCATCTACCGGGGGTAGTAGCTTAGCGGCAACCTTGGCTCCCGTCGTGGGCAGCACCTCAGCCGATGCGGGCGTGGTCTGCGCCTTCCGAAAAGATACGAAGCGTTGCAGCAGTGGCAAGCCGAGGGAGCTGCCCGGCCGACTTCCTCTGCGCATACGCTCTGCGCGGACGATATCTTCAAAGCGCTTCTCAAACACATGCTTGCGTGCTAGGACCGTCCAGATCGACACCCAGATGGAGCTTCCGAAGATGATGAGCAGGAAGAGCAGAACCTGCTGCCACGTGGTCATCTGGCTGAGGTTGACCGTGTTGAGTCCAGCCTCAGTCATGGCGCTGACGACTAGGAAGAGGCTGTCAGTGTAGCTGATGCTCCATGCTGGATCCGACGACCCCCAAAAGATGACCGAAGTGACCAGGCAGACAATGATAAAGTATGCATAGTGGATCGTGATGAAGTTCAAGGGCGGCAAGTAAGATCGTAATTTGGACAGCGCTGTTGCGGCCTCCGGATGGTCATCGACGAAGTCATCCCAGCGCGACATTGTCGCGATCGTTTTCGGGGTTTCAGCCTCGAGTGTGGGGAGGAAGATTCTGAGGAGGCAAACGCAACCCGACTACATAACTCTGGAGCGTTCGTGCCAATTTTCGTCAAACAATGCATTAGGGGTGTAGGATCTGAGATCAAAGAAGTGAATTTTCAAGCATAGTTGAAGACCTTTGTCTGAGTCGCGATGGTGGAAGAGGATGTGTGAGATGAGCGTTCTAACGTTAAGTACCTAAGGTGAACAATAGAAACCGCGTTGGACAGAGGAATAAAAAGTGGAGTTTGCCAAGTGACGGAACCCAACAGCGAAGTGGCTTTTCGTACCTGTGAGACAACATCGCCAACGCGCGGCACCGATAACGACAAGCGCCATCCGAAAGAACAAGAATTGGCACATGTGCGCAAAGGTATGAGACCATGCAGCTATTACATGGCGTGAAGGGGGGAAATGTGACAATGGAAACTGGGTTTCTAGGTATTGTCTATAGGAAGCGACCTTCCCCTGGACTTCTGTCGGAGTTGGACAGTGAAGCAGATGTATACGGGTTAGGGTTGCATAGGCACTGTAACGGCGTCTCGGGCGTGAACGAATACCTTACCCCGCGATGTCAATTCTAACGTTCGGACGGTTCGGTCGCCTCACCGCGTTACGTAGTAACTCGCGGGGATTGACGCAGATCCCAGGCCGAATCCCTTTAACCGTGGAAAAGTCCAATTTTTAGCGCGGCCCATAATACTTCCAGTCTACGTCCGAGCCACCCGCAACGATGCGGACTGTGTATGGCCGTGGAGAGTGTAGATTACCTATTTACAAGTCACAAGATTGTTGGAATGCCCACAGTATCAAGTATCGTAGCCAGATTTCTGGTTTGACGAACTTGCATTTTTAGCGTTATTGGCTGGCTGTAAGTGAATGGCTTGCTTTGACTCTCATACGCTTCAGCCCACCCGTGTTGGGTAACTGTAAGTACTCAAATGCCCCAATCTTTGACAGCAAGAAGGCTGACTGGCCAAGGAGGCTCGGGAGCTAAAAATTGGAGGATAACATCCATCCTGCGAAAGTTGTCCTGGCGCAGACGTAGTGCAAATAGTGCAGGACTGTACACATCGGAAAGTGATTGACCGCATGTGGAACAGTCGGACCGTCGATTTTTCTATGAACCGGGCGATCCATCGAGGGTACGCCGCCTAGCTCCAACCTGGACAAGCCCGCAGAGGTCTGCTCCTCCATCAGGCTGCCCTAAATGATTTTGAACACCGATGCTCATTGGACCTTTGTAAAGCCCATAGAGCTCTATTCGACCAGTCGAGTACTTTCAAACACGGGTCTAAAGCTCATTGTGCTCCTGAGTATCGTCGGTGTCGGCAACCATAGTCTTGACCACCTCGGCCGCCTCACTGACAACGCTGGCAATCTTTCCGCTGACCTTTTCTGTCGCCTCCTCCGCAGCCTCGCTTACCGTGGATGCAGCGCTGTCGGTGGCAGACTTGTAAACAATCGGATCGGGCTTGGGAACGCCGTCGATGCCCATCAACTCGGTCTCGAAAACTGTGCAGCAGCGACTGGTCAGCAACACAAGCGCGAAAATGAGAAAGGAGGGCGGCGATCCACAAGAAACATACTCAGCGTCGAGCCGGCGGGGATAGGGCCCATTGCCCGCTGGCCATAACCGTAGTTGGGCGGGACGGTCAGTGTCCTCTTCTCGCCAATGCACATGTCCAAAAGACCCTCATCCCATCTACACAGCCATTAGCACCAGACTGCACATCGACTGTTGTGTTACGGGATCACCGGACCCTTTAATAACCATTCCACCACCGAGCTTGAAGCTGAAGGGCGTCCCGCGGTTGTAGCCTGACGTGGCAGCACATGTTAGCTCAGACCATGCAGATCATTGGGCTGCAAAACACCAGAAGATCCAGAAGATCCAGAAGATCCGGGGCGTTGGGTACTGACTGGCATCGAATTCCTGGCCATTGGATAGCAGTGTTCCCCGATAATGCACATCAATCTTGTCGCCCTTCTGTGTCTTCCTGTCGCATTCCACTGGGACTGTGACATCAATCTTCAGCTCGTCCGCAGCCAGCACGCCGAAAGCGGCCGAGGCAAGGAGAGACAGTGATAGCAGAACGCGCTGCATTTTGAGACAGGATGATGCGAATTGAGTTGAGTAGGCTGCCTAGTATAGATCTAACGCAGGTACAAGTGCAAAAGAGGCATGCACTCAGGTGTTGAATTGGAGGTGTGTGGTGTGTGTAGGTGCAAGCGTGGGAGGACACATGGTCAATTGGCAGCAAGCTGCCCGTTTCCCCAAGGCGACCAGTGGATGCGTCCCGCCCAAAGAGCTCACCCCCTTGTCGCTATGACATAGGTTAGGCCCACTACCCGAGAGGTGATTGGAGCCTCCACGTGAAGGGACAAGAGGGACAATTCCCGAAAGAACGGTGTGTTCGACCAAACTGGGCGCTAGGTAACTGCGCGCCTCACTTTCAGCCTTTCAGGTTACGTTCGTGTTCCACGGTAGTCCCTGAGATCGCCATCTCAATTCAGGGTCTTGAGGGTCTCATCACCAGTATCGTGATGTTCAACCTCTGCGGCGGCAGCCTCACATTCGTGGCTGTTTCACGCTTGGAAGGTCCGAGATTGCCCGCTCTACCTCAATATCCAGTAGGGACACTGCCACCTCATTGAGGCCGAATCGATTGAGCCCAACCTGGAGGCTAAGCAAAAGAGTCACTCGGCAAGGAGGCAGTGTCCCTTCACCATGGTATTGTGAAATGCGGTCCTAGAATGGCCGTCGGGTTGAATTGGTTTGCTGTTGTCCTACACGAGAGGTGTCAAAGTCCTACACGTGCAGGTTCCATTGCCCGCTCATGAGGTATGTCACATGGAAATCAGGCCCGTTTTTGAAATCAATTGGGTGCGTATGTACTGTACCTTTGCAGCGGTAATGCAAACCACTGCGCATATCCGCATGCAAAGGCGTAGAGCATTTTGCCCTTGCAGACAATCGTTATTGGCGGCTTTGCGACCAATCCAGGGTTGAAGAGCCGTTGATACGCGATCTTGGCAAACACCCTGGCGATTTCACCGAGAAACATGCTGAAATTCCAATTGCTCTGCCTCAATGGTGCATCGTACAGCGACAAAGAGTCACTCACCTTCATCGGTTTTGGGCATCGACCATTTGTTGGGCTCAGGCTGCCATCGTTACTGAGTCACCTCCGAAGACTTTTGCTGGGATCGCCGCCTTAGAACGGGCTGAGACTGGGAGGCAGCAATTCGTCGTTGGCGGCCGCTTTTCCCCAAAAGATTGGCCTCAAGGCTTCAAGCCAGCCATTTCCAGGCACACGACCCGCACTGTCGCATTTCCTTAGGCAGTTGATCTAGGTCGCGCGGTCGCGCATTCAACTCTGAGTGAGCCGCTGGAGTTTCTGCCTCCAGGCCGCTAATTGCAGCGATTCGGTCTTTCTCTGAGAACCTCAGAGCGGAGCTAGATTAGCGCCCGTTTACACGCCGCCGACTGCCTGCTTCAGACGATCTTTTGGTTTCTGCAGGGCTGTATGTATACTTGGCAACTTCGACATCACACGCCTTACCTGTGGCACACAGTCCGCCCTTTGCCACCCTTTCCACGTCTTCCCTAGTATTCTCCCAGTCACAAGGTCCCCTTTCCCTCATTAGCCTCTCGCTGCCTGACAATTGAGCAATAACATTGATCGGTCCTGAAATTCCACTACGTGTTGAAGGCCCAACACATGGTGGCTGGTGGTCACAGAGACTCATAGCCCCACTGCAAACTGCCCGGCTCCATCTGTTTCCTTTGTTGACTGCCAGACTGCCAAACCACATCCCTTGCGTTTGAGTCATCCCATTCGCTTCCCTTTGTACCTTCTTCCCCAGATAGGCGCTATGGTACCTGGGATTGGCTGTCTAGGTTATTGCCTTGCGATCTGCCTGGGGACCTGACCGAGCATTGCCGCGTGTTTCCCACCTTACGAGTGTAAGGCTGCTTTGAAGCAGCAAACGACTTGGTACACCTCACTAGTAGGCGATTCCAGATCTACAGACGGATAAGTATAAATCTCCCCATTTGCTTCTTTCTTCACTTCTTTTTTCCTTACATCAACCATCCACTTGCAAGACATTCATAAAGATTGAACCAGCTGCCAATCCCAAAGCATCTCAACTTCACATATTCGCTACATTCATACAAGCAGATGCCCTCGTACAAGAACAGTGTTGTCGTCCATCACTCCAACAGCCGGCCTACTTCGGTCTACTCCTTCTCTACTAGCAGCTCTAGCTCTTCCACCTCTGCGATGGACCGTTCAAGCAACCCCTCTGCCCAGTCGCCTGACTACGATGGCCAATACCGTGCTGGTGGATCTGGTAAGTTTTCTTCAGCCCGATACATTACACCGGGGGACACTGAGTGCTAACCACGTTTGCAGATGGCTACTACGCCAACGTCAAGCAAAGCAAGAGCCGAGATGGCAAGAAGGTCGTCGTGATCAACCACAAAACAGCCAACCCATCCAAAGATGAACCCCGGGCGTCGGACTACAACTCCTCGGGCCACAGATCGAACCGATGATAGCCCGTGTTCCTTAGCGGACTGGGACCAACTATCGCTGGCTTTCCTTCTTGTTGGCATTGCATCTTTCCGTTTGTACTCTGCGGCGTTTTTGGGCTGTGCTGGTGCTCAGCAGGGTCAGGAAGGCTATCTTCGAATTGTTATAAGGCACGGACGGCTTTCTGATTAACTTGTTTGGGACCTATCATATTGGGAGGAATTGTATTATGAGATTGGCTCTCTTGGGTTGGGTTTTTGATCTCGGATACCATGGCACGAAGATTGCATCTATTTTATTACATCGGCGCCTCGCGGCAGAGCAGGACAAACGCCCTCTACTGTACACTATATTATCACCAAGACAATTGAAGACGGCTATTCTTTTTGGGCATCCTCCTCAGCAGAATCATGGTTGTAGGTATTCGACTCGCAAGGCTAGAATGAAGCTGTGTGGTTTATTACGGTCCATTACCGACGTTGCTTCGTCGTTGTGCTCCACTTACACAGACGGAAGCGCACAACTGGCCGACGTTTGAAACGTCCAATTGTCCATTCAATCTTCAACGTCGTTCTCAGGTCGGACGAACATCGGATGTTAACTGTGAGCCTCATGGTCTCGGCCAATACCTCAATCGCGTTACGACCTTATGCGGCCACCAGGTGCAGATGACCACCGAGATTAAAGTGCACTTTCACAGTTCATGCATGGCGCCTATTCTGTTCAACTGGAATTTGAGACACCCACACCCCGCACCCACATCCAGTAAGGGACTGGCACAACGGTACCCAACTCTGCAGCCCAATCCAGATTTGAGATTTAGGACTGAAAGGTAGTGTCTGGTGTGTAGCAGACACGATGAGAAGCCTGCGTAGGTAGCCAAGCGATCAGTCTCAGTACCCCACCTGTCACTCGGGTTGCGAATCCGACCTGCAAAACCCATTCGTGGTGGTTACGACAACTACGACTCATGATGAACTTGAAGATACCGACCAAAACAGTGATCCTCTTTGGATTGTCAAGAATCCGTCCTTCATGTTGTTGCGTTCTGACTATTGAGTTGCGTTCATAACATCGTTGCCTTTAAACCGTGCAAACCTAGCATCCATACCCGCGCCCAACTACCCTATTTAATCCCTTGCGGCCCAGCCCAATCGAGCCGAACCGTCATTCGTAACTGATCCTACATGCCCATAAAACAAGAAAAGACAAACAGAATAAATCATGCTACTTTTTTCCTTTTCTTTTGTCTGTCCTTCGCCAACCATCTCCTACGACCGTCCTCGCTGGCCGCCAGTGATTTAGTTAGGCACCGCCCTCCCGCTTCGCATATTCTTCCTCGATCGCCTCGGCGTATTTCTCCTCGGGCGATCGTGGGTCTTCGTGAAGAACACCCTTTTCCACCAGTGTGTCTGGTGAAGGTCGGTGTGAAATCTTCTCATTTAACGAGTCGGCGCGCATGTGTTTCTCCAACTGCACAGTCGTTGGTTAGCTTTGCGCCCAACTACCGCAGGACAGACCAGATAGGGTGGGGGGCTACTTGCCTCCTTCTGCTGAGCAAGGAGGCCTGGTGCGGCTGTTGACGCTGGGAGGATGTTTTTGTCAATCAGCTCCTTGCGGTCGGGCCGGTGCATAAGATGGTTCTCGAGCGAGTTCTTGCGGGCTGCGTCGGGGCGGCTGGGCGAGATGGGTGTCTCGTCGACGGTTGCCTGAGGCGGGGCCGTGTTGGCGTCCTGGTCAGCCATGGTTACGGTAGCTTATACAGTATCGTAGTGGCCTTTGTCTCGAGAGAGTTGTGAGATTGCAGCCTGAGTGAGAAGTAAAGATGGATGATTACGCGAGTTCAGCTGCAGCGTCCCCCGTGCGAATCAGGTGTGTTTTATAGCTTTCGACAAACAACACAACTCCTACCTCATTGCGATAGCCTGATCTACACAGTAGCGGCGGGGCAACGAGACATGCATGACATGGGATCACCCCGCACAAAGCGCGGGGTCCCTAGTTAGTGTCTGCGAGCTGGAGCATAACAAAGTGGGTAGGTCCGTGCTGCGCAGTCAGGCATTACGTACATGCTGCAGTAACCCGTCAGCTCTGCGGATGCTCAAACAAGTAATGATGTTCAGTTCTCACGCCATAGCTAAAACAACGATTTCTTTAAGCTAGGTAAACAGGAGAGCTTCTTCTGCAGCACTCGGCTTCTCTTACTACGCATCCGCCAGTGCACTGCGTGTTAGCAGTGAGAGATGGGACAAGCTCAGTCTGGTGAGCGAGGAGCTGGTCATCCAGCTCCTTCGCACGAGGAGGTCACCAAGAAGCTGGTAAGTCTTCGCATGCGAATGTCCGAGACGCTGGCTTTCAATCATCTAATTCGCATGATGTAAGGCCCATAAGTTCGCGGAGAAGTGTTTCACACACCTCGAGCTGTACCACCTCCAGAATGTCTTCAAGGACCTTGCCGACCAGGAACAGTACCAGGTTGGCGACCAAGAGAAGCACGTCCGGTACTTAAAAGAAGACACAATTTCTCGCTTCCTCGAAATTCCGGACATTCTCGGCGCATCTCCTGTGGTATTTCAGATGATCTCGTATATCGGTGCTTTCCCATTCCTACAAGATGCACCCGCCGTTTCAGGACTTGAGCAGATGATCATGGTCATCACAATCATGACGGAAAGGTATCGCCGGGTCTTGGCCAAAGGCTCTACGGATCGCATAAAGCTCCTGTTCAAAAGTCTCGCCGTGTATGATCGTAAGCTGAATGATGGGAGCTCAGAAGAAAAACCTGAGGACGACAAAGCCATTCAATCTGGCGATGGGCAGCATTCCACTACATCCAGGTTAGGCTTTACAATTGACGAGGCTGGAGAGGATGAAGATGGCTGTGAAGAGGAGGACGACGAGCTGGTTCTTGCTGCCTTCGATTCTCTGGATTATGTCAATGTCTTCAAGCATGGAAACAAGCCCACAATTCATGGGGCCATGATCCCTGCGGATAACTTCCGAAAGTTGATCATGCTTCTCCTCTTGAGTGCACCTCTGGGCGCGCAGGAGCATCTGTCGACGTATTTGGGCGTGCATCAGAAGTGGCCGACGTACTCGGAACGCGCAACTGGAGCCAGCCTCGAGAGTTTGAGGGCAACCGCAGAAAACATATTGGCGGCATTCCTGAACGTTGAACGGTCCCCAGGCATCAAGTTCCATGATTTCCACACCGTTATAACATCATCGATGCCGTTCATCTTCAACGGCTTTAACGCTCTGTTTGAGCATTTCCTATACTCCGACAGCCTTGTACCCTCCAAATCTAAAGACGACAAGCCTAGCTCATCACCGATTCCACCCCAGATGACACAGCCATTATTGCAGGACACAGGAAGCATAATGAATCCTGGTGTGTTATCGCAGCTCTCTTTCTTCATTCCAGGTTCTTCCCTTTTTCGCAAGCTCCGCCGCCTTTATTCCGGCGACGAAGACGGTTTTAGCATGGGTAGCTTCGAGACGAAGGTTTTCCATTGGTATCAACCGACGATTCTCCTCGTCAGCGGAATTCGACTCCCTGATGAGTCCGGTCACAGAAGTACCGGGCCAGAGTCGTCCTTCCTTGCAACTCTACCACACAGGCGTTTCCCGCATGGAAGCGCAACTGATACTGAGAGGGTAACATTTGGTCTCTACGTCGAAGAGCACTGGAAACACACCCACCGTGAGTGCTTCGGCAGTGAAAGCGCAATATTATTCCAGCTCGAGCCGGTCCATGATGTGTTCCGGGCATCAACTTTGAACAGGGATTACGTCTCCTTCAGCAAGCCATCAGCATCAACCAGCCATGCGGGCATATCGTTTGGCTGCCCATTGCCAAAGGGTACCCAAGCATATCGGCGAGCGAGTATTGTCCCGCTTGGAAGCGTCTCTTTGGTCCTCGATAGCAGCTTCGAGTTCGGCTGCTTCACCCACGATTATGAATCAAGAGGCGGCGCGTTCCAGACAAGTGTCGCTAGGAAACACAACTTCCAAGAGCGCTTTGAAGTTACAGACATTGAAGTTTGGGGCTGTGGTGGCGAGGGAGAAGCGAAGAATCAAGCCGAACGATGGGCATGGGAGGCGAGGGAAGCCGAGGCGAGACGGAGGATCAACCTTGGGACTGGCGATATCGAGGCCGATCGGACACTGCTAGAAATGGCTGGTTTGATCGGCGCAAATCGGAATGGTGGAAGTATGGCATAGGATTTGGCCAAGTTTTTATGTAGGCGTCTCTCAGCTGGCCACAGATTCTGTTTTCAGAGTGTTCAATGGAGTATTGGTGTAAAGGATGGGTAAGGGCTAATGGCCCGCACATAATGTATACTACTTTGATACAGAGGCTAAAAGACAGAATGGAGGTTTGCCAGTTCCCGTAATGCTTCCAAACATTTTTCCCTATTATGTACATGATCTCCACATTTCCATTGCACACTCCTAAACGGTTGGCTTCGTCATCATTTCTTTGTGACGTCCGAACTTGGAGAGCTTGAGTCTCCTGATGTCGGCTTTGACCCGCCACCAAACCAGCCGCCTAATGCGCCGAGGACACCAGCACCGCCCTCCTCCTTCTTCACGCCATCCACTGCCTCGTCTACAACCTCAGCGGCCTTGCCCTTCTTCTCCTTCAAGAGAGCTCTCGCCTGGGCCGCGACGCCTTCTGTCCCTGTTTCTTTCTCGGCAGCACGAGCGCGCTCCGCCGCCCTCTTCCTTCTCCTGTCAAGCCTCTCCTTGAGCGCCTTCTCTTCGTCGTCACGAGCCTCGAGCTCCTTGATCCACTTCTGGCGCTTCTCTTCGGCGTCCTGCTGTTGTTGCAGCTTCCACAGCTCCTTCTGCTTGTGCCGGTCGCCTGCGTAGTACAAGCCGCCCGCAACCATGGCCAGCACAGTAAATCCTTGTGCCGCGACACGAGCCCGGAACATCCGCTGCACCTGCACATGGTCGCCGCGGCGCATCGCGCGGTAGGCATTCGTGAATGCGGCGACGGTGAGGAGACAACCGATCGGGACGAGAGGCTCTTGCTTGAGCCTGCGCATGACCTTCTGGGCGCCGGATTCATTGTAGAAATCACTGTTTGGAACCCACACGTGAGCAACTGGACCCCGTATTTGTCAGGAAGTTAAAATTTCATTGTGCGAGACTTACTCGTTGTCGTCAAACGACGACGGCAGAGGCCGGTCTGAGAGAGGTCTGTCTGACATTTTGAACAATGCCTCAATCGCTCCGGCTCAATCAGTTTGTGAAGTATTCCGGCACCACGCTGGTGGTGCGATGGATTGAGGTTGAAATCGTCGCACACGGACACTGCTTTCGCATGATGACATGCAAAGGCCGCTTAGACCCGGAGGGATGCAGCTGTGGCGCACGAGCCACACCCGCTACAACTAGGCCGCCCCCCGGACGCTCCGCAGCGTCTTGAGAAAGAAACTGCGCCCACAGCTCGACTAACTGGAAAGCTTTGAGCTACCGATCCTGCAGGATTTGAGTTTGAGATCTCTCCGTAATTCTTGTCTTTGCCACAAGGTGGAGGTACATCAGTTTCGGGGCCTAGAGCTACATAACCGTCTAATTAGGTATAGCGAGTGAAGGTCAGCCCCGTTGAGTGTGGATTGATTGTGTCTTTGTGCGTAAGAGCATCTGCCTGTATCGTAGAAGCTGGTTATCGATCCATCAAGCACGGGCTGTCACTCCGGTCTGATGATGGCTTTCCAAGTTGTACGTACTCTGAGATCAGGGACCTTTTTTAGGCTTCACATGAAGAGCGGATTACCGCAACGCTCACTGGCTGCGCAGAGCCCCGCAGCGGGGTGCTCTTGACTGAACGGAACTCATGCAAGCTCCTTGGCTAGGGGCAATCGGTCCATCCAGTGCCCCACCAAAATATGTTGCTTGAGAAAAAGTTGGGAACGGAGTCACAACACTGGACTCACCTGAGCTTGTCAGCATTCCTATCATAACGAAAATGGACTCGTCAGAGATCACAACGCCGCCTCTAGTTAACGGGGGAAATCTCGACGGAAGTCCTACCGCCAATGGCTCCTCGACGCCTCAGACGCCGCAGAGGACGCCGTCCCTGAGCAGCTTCTCCCTGACTGAATACAGCGCAAAACCGTCACCGCCTTCGGAGGACAGGAAAACGAGGGTGAACAAGATCGTGCCGGATGAGTTCCTTCTTCCAAATGGAACCCCTGATGTGAGTTTCAGCATTTCTAAAAACATTGAATTGTGGCGTTTACGAACGTTCACCATTTTTTTTTGCCTTTCTGTTGTGGCTTGTCAGCGAGGGCTTGTGCTCCACCAATTACACGCAAGATTGAAGTAACCAATTAACTGTCCACAGTATCTACGCCTTATCATTACCTCTTTCCCCCGTGTTAGGGAGGTGTGCAATGAGATCCCTCTGACTCCTGCCGTGAACCTGAGCAAGCGTCTAGAATGCAATGTTTTGCTCAAGCGGGAAGACCTGCAGCCCGTCTTCAGCTTCAAGCTGCGCGGAGCCTACAACAAGATGGCACATCTAGACCCGGCTGAGTCCTGGAAGGGCGTTGTCTGCTGCAGTGCAGGAAACCACGCGCAAGGAGTTGCCTTCTCGGCCCGCAAACTGAAGATTCCGGCCACTATCGTTATGCCCAAGGGCACACCGAGCATCAAGCACAAGAATGTCGCCCGGATGGGCGGCCATGTTGTCCTCCATGGAGCCGACTTTGACGCAGCCAAGGAAGAATGCGCTCGGCGGGAGAAGCAAGGCGGCCTGATTAACATCCCTCCGTTCGACGACCCCTATGTCATTGCCGGTCAAGGAACCATTGGCATGGAGATCCTATCCCAGACCAATCTCCAGAAGCTGGAGGCCATTTTCTGCTGCGTGGGTGGCGGTGGTTTGATTGCCGGCATCGGTGTCTACGTGAAGCGTATTGCGCCCCACGTAAAGATCATTGGCGTCGAGACCTACGATGCAGACGCCATGACACAGTCACTGGCCAAAGGGGAGCGTGTGCTTCTAAAGGATGTCGGCTTGTTTGCAGACGGCGCTGCGGTCAAGACGGTGGGCGAGGAGACCTTCCGTATCTGCCAGGAGGTGGTGGACGAGATGATCCGGGTGACCACGGACGAGGCTTGCGCCGCTATTAGGGACGTTTTCGAGGACACGCGGTCCATCGTCGAGCCGGCCGGCGCTCTGGCGGTTGCTGGCTTGAAGAAGTGGGTTGCGGCTAACCCCTCGGCGGATCCCACCAGATCACTCGTGGCCATTACTTCTGGTGCGAACATGAACTTCGACAGGCTAGGTTTTGTCGCCAACCGAGCCACCCTCGGCGAGGGGAGGGAAGCACTTTTGGCGGCCAAGATCCCCGAAAAGCCCGGGGCGTTCGCTGAACTGATCAATGCTATCATGCCGCACGACGTGACTGAGTTTAGCTACCGCTACGCCAATGAAGACGAAGCCAACGTTCTTGTCGGCATTTCGCTCACTGCTCCTGGAAACCAGCGCAGCCAAGAGCTCCAAAACATCATGGCCCGCATCAAGATCAACGGCGGTCTGGACGTCACAGATCTTTCTGGCGACGAGCTGGCCAAGAGCCATGTGCGCTACATGGTTGGTGGGCGGTCTGGTGTCCCCAACGAGAGGCTATACATGTTCCGGTTCCCCGAGAGACCCGGAGCGCTCGAACGCTTCTTGCAGACGTTGCGCCCGAAATACAACATCAGCCTCTTCCAGTACAGGAATTGGGGCGGCGATATCGGCCAGGTCTTGACGGGTATTCTCTGCCCCGACGAGGAGGTCAACGAGCTCAAGCGCTTCTTGAAAGAGATCGGATACCCGTGGGAGGACTGCACAGACTCGTCTGTCTTCAAGACCTTTTTGCGATCCTAGACTAGCTTAAGTGTGATGGAGTACTTGGTGATTGCTATGTTTGGGCCGGCGTTTGGGGGTGCATGTGTGTCAGGGGATCTGAAGAGTTCATGTTTGGAAAAGTGCAGTCAGATTTTCTTCCGAAAAAATAGATCTAATACTTTATAGTGGCACTTCATCTGCTGGTGATACTAGTGATATTCCCGTGCCCACCCGCATAGGTCTCAACTATCTGACAGTGGTCAAGACCGAGATTTGTCAAGAGGGGATCGTGTATCGATGAAGAACAGAACAAACGCCTCGATGCGGCAACTACAGATGCTGGGGATGTTACGGGTTGCTCGGTTTGCCTTTCAGGTGCAACTTCGCTCGCACCCTTTGTTTGTTCAGGTCGTCTGATTGACAATGCAGGTTTATAGTGGCAAAGGAACCAAGTTCGGGCCGCTGCCTTAATCTGTACTCCAAGAAACCCACGCGACAGGTCTCTTTGTTCGTTGTGGGCGAGCTTAGTATATCCCTGCGATGCCGCGACTTGCTGGTCATACGTCAGGCGAAGACAAGCTATTGTGAGAATCAGCATAGCCCCGATTCTATTTAACAATTGACGACCCACAGACAACCTTTGTGCACATACAAGTCTTTGTTTGCTCCTGGCGATTCACCTAGTTCAAACATTTCATCTGTACTGTTGTACCAAGTCTTCTCATATACACCTTTAAAAGTCATCACCAAGGCATAACCTCTGTCTATTGACCTTCTATGTTTCACCTCGGCGTTTCCCACATATACGTCTTCGGAACGCAACCATTCAGCACAGGAATCCTCCTTTTCACTCAAAAGGCTTTTAGAAGATGACGAATAATTGGCGAGGAGGTGGAGGCAAGGCCGCTGGCCGTGGAAATAGGGGCGGCGGCGGATGGCGTGGTGGTCGTAACAATAGCCACAATACTAATAGCCATAATAACTCACACGAGCCCCCCCTGGACAATACCGACTCTCAGCACAATAGGTATCCGGAGGACAACAATAGCTACCCCCCGCAGAGCAATAATCATTTTTCTCAAGCCTACAATTATCCGCATGACAACAATAGCTACTCCCAGCAGAGCAATAATCACTCCTCTCAAGCCAGCAGATATCCTCAGAACAATAATGGCTACCCCAACCAGAGCAACAATAGCGACCGTCAAGCCAATAGCTATTCCCAAAACAATAGCTGGCGACAGCACAATAACAACGCTCCTCAGAACAACAACCATAAAAGCTCCTCTCCATCGGGGCACAACCATCCTCCCCAGAACAACAACTATCAACCGTTCAACAACAACTCTCAGGACGGATTTGGCTCACAGAACAACAATCACCCTTTGAACAACAACCGTCATCCAAAGAAAAACAAGAATTCACCACCCAAAAACAACACCAACTACCGCCCTGACGTACCGTTGTATCAACCTCAACCCCAGCGAACCATGAGCTCGGAACTTGCAGTCTCACAGCCCTACAGCCAGGGCGCCACTGGACAGCATTCGGGCGCAGACAGGATGCTGCACGCCTTCGACGACCTGGTGGTGTCGGCGATGCGCCAAAACCCGACAATGTCGCACACTGGAGTGAGCCACACTGTAAATGCCTACCATGACTCTCCCCACCCGCGCATGCCTAACATTGCTAACACCATGGAGGCGTGGGCTCAGCATAACGGCAACGGGATGGTGACAGGCTCCCGCGATTCGGGCAGCAGCCTTGGAAGCGTCCGCATGACGACGCCCGCTACTACTGCATCGTTCGCCAGCAGCCGCGGCAATGAGCTTCCCGCGGGGATGCTCGGTCCCCCTCCTCACAGACCGAGATGCGAGTTGTGGATGTCTAGACATAACCCGGCCAACACGCCTGAGGCTCGGGAGGCTCGAAGACGGTGGCTCGAGATGAGGGGTGCTGCCCAGATGAACATGGATGACAACAAGACGGACACTAGCGAGGAGACACTGTCATAGGCGGTATGCAGATCAAGCATCACCTGTCAGACCAGAGTCACAGCAACCTTAGGGAGGGATTAAGGGGGAGTGGGGTACTTGAAGAGGAAGAAGGCCATAAAGAGTATGTACATAATTAGACAAGACATGGCAGTTAAGGTGCATGGATGAGAGTGGCTGTCAAGAAAATGGACTTCCATCCAACAGACTTCACCTTAACTCGACTGAATGTAGACCCACGCGTGCATCTTCCTGACGTGATCGAACCTGTAGAATGTTAACCTCGTACACCTACTTTGCTCTATGTTAACACGCGAGCTGGTGATCTTATAAGTGATATAAAATACGGCCGGTAATTTAATACTGAGCTTCACCCCGAGTTTCCCCGTGAGGTGAGCATCCGGCACAGCAGCACAGTCAGTGCTCAACTTTCTCCAATCCCACTAACAGTGGGTCTGCTTGGTGGCGTGGGGGGCGACTCTGAACAATTCCGATGTTCAGCCGAAATATTTCGGCGTCGAGTCACTTGTCATCGCGGGAACGCTTCAAAAAGAAACCAAGCATCCACGACGAAACGACTCTGAACTCGAGCACGTACCCGACACTCTCAGTTGCGCAACAATAAGCCGTTTCTAAACAACAAACCACCGAAAAACACCGTCAAAATGGGAAAAGTCCACGGATCTCTCGCCCGCGCAGGTACGCCTCATCTCCCATATTCTGTTGTTGCCACTGCGTATAGAGTCTAACAGAATCGTTCGTGTACAGGCAAGGTCAAGTCGCAGACCCCCAAAGTCGAGCCCCAGGAGAAGCCCAAGACGCCCAAGGGCCGCGCGCACAAGCGCGAGCTTTATACCAGGCGATTCGTCAACGTCACGGCTACCGTTGGAGGCAAGCGCAAGGTAATACGACCCCTGCGGGAGTGAACTTTGGGCGATAGAATGGGGCGGGCTAATGGGGAGGACGCAGATGAACCCGAACCCGACTGCTTAATCAAAACTCGAGTTTAGACGGCGTTTTTCTCCTCGCATTTCTCGCGTGGTTATGGTTATGGAGAACCTGGTTAAAAAGAAAAAGAGATGGCTTTGGTCTGCTTGGTCATTTACCGGTATTAGGTCGGTGGCATCTTCGGGTGTCTCTGTACAGGCTAGGGTTCCGGCGCAAAAAGACGGATAGAAGGGATGGCGTTCCGGGTCGGAGGCTGATGATGCCCCTTATTCTGGTGGTTTTTGGTCTTTTAATTTGATACGTTTCCACCATCTACATTGCTGTCTGCTGTTATCCTGAGAGTGCACCGCTGGGAGAAACAAGTTCAATGTGAACATGGTTCGCGACGGTGGTGTGTTCCTGTGTAAGATATGCGGCCGTCATGCAGGGCGCATGTCTCTACATCTGTATATACGGGCATGTACTGCTGAATTGCATAGAGAATACCCCGTGCATATTACATCTGCTACGTATTAGGTTCACGGCCGGACTCCTACACGCATGTCATAGGACGACGGGGAAAGAATCTACAGGTTCTGCGCAAAGGCAGTTTTGGAGTGCGGTTAGCTCCTAGTTCATCTAAGGTGCTGAATGGAGCACCACCAGAGTCGCAGTCTGAGAGAAGCATTATGATGACCGGGTTGAGACGTTCTTAATTTATTCGCAACTTTTGTTGTACCTTGTAGCTCTCTGTTTCACGTCGCGTTCACCTTGCTCACCTCGGTGAGAACTCTGAGGGGATCCGTGCACTCACCGTTCAAGAGGTCTAGCTACGAAGTACATGCCCCACCACCTTCATGCTTTTTGTGCCTCACATCTAAGGCGGCAGAAATTTTAGGGCTCCACGGCACACCAGAAATTTGTTACCAAAATAGCTCCCCGCCTTCGGAAATCGTTGATCTGGAAAACCTCGACTAATCCACGACAGCACATACGCTTCCTTTTCTCGACAACCAAGCACAATTGCAAATATGGCTGATCGAGGAACCAGTGCCCCCCGCGGCGGCGGGTTTGCAGCTCGGGGTGACCGTGGCGGCGACCGCGGCCGTGGCCGTGGTGGACGTCGTGGTGGACGCCGTGGTGGTGGAAAGAACGACGAGAAGGAATGGCAGCCCGTTACCAAGCTCGGCCGTCTCGTGAAGGCCGGCAAGATCAAGAGCATGGAGGAGATCTACCTCCACTCGCTCCCTATCAAGGAGTACCAGATCGTGGACTTCTTCCTTCCCAAGCTCAAGGACGAGGTCATGAAGGTGCGCATCACGAAAGAACACGCCTTTTGGGCTACTTGGATATGACAGATTCTGACTGCTTCGTCCCACCTACAGATCAAGCCCGTCCAGAAGCAGACCCGTGCCGGTCAGCGCACCCGGTTCAAGGCCATCGTCATCATTGGTGACTCCGAGGGCCACGTCGGTCTCGGTATCAAGACCTCCAAGGAAGTCGCTACTGCCATCCGCGCCGCCATCATCATTGCGAAGTTGAGCGTCATCCCCGTGCGTCGTGGTTACTGGGGCGCCAACCTTGGTCTCCCCCACTCCCTGCCCACCAAGGAGAGCGGAAAGTGCGGCTCTGTCACAGTCCGTGTAAGTACCTACCGAAAAAGGCGGCCTCGTTTTCATGATTGCGCCTTGGTTGCTAATCTAGTCTGTTCAGCTCATTCCTGCGCCCCGTGGTACTTCTCTTGTCGCTTCGCCCGCTGTCAAGCGTCTGCTCCAGCTTGCCGGTATCGAGGACGCTTACACATCCTCGTCCGGTTCGACCAAGACCCTCGAGAACACCCTCAAGGCCACCTTCGCTGCCGTTTCAAACACATACGGTTTCTTGACCCCCAACTTGTGGAAGGAGACCAAGCTCGTCAGGAGCCCGTTGGAGGAGTACGCAGACTCATTGAGAGATGGCAAGCGGTACTCCAACTAAAGTGCTGGACGAGGGTGAAGCTCAACCAGGAGGGATGGGGAACTTTGTGGCGTCTATGGATCTTTAACTGCATGGGCTCCGGCAAAATGGCATAGATTAAGGCTACGAAAAACTGGCACGATCGGCCTCAATCGAATTTCACGATTTGAATTTCAGCTGACTTTGCTCAAATCGGCACCGTGTGATGGATGTTCCGTGGCTATGGCAAGCACCATCCTTTGTGAATCGACACTATCTGGTCTGTCCGTGTGAATCATGGCTGCGCTAACACTGCAGTTGCCCCCCTTTTCTTCTCGGATGACATGCTCGCAGGTACGATGGGCCTGGAATCTGTGTGTCGCGCCCTGCAAGTCGCCCTTTCCCTAACTCTACTTACGGCATGGGAGACTTGAGGGAAGGAGTGTCGGACCGCGGTGCACTTCTCTCACATTCACTTCTTCCCTGGGCAGGAGCTCTCCGGCTAGGCTTTGGGTTTAAATGCTTGAGCCTCGCTCCGCAAGTATCATGATTCTCTGTCCTCAACACCCTGACGTTTCTTGGCTCCTTGATATTTTGCCTACTCTTTTTTGGACTCGAGGTTTTGGAATCCAATTTTGACAATCTTGGTTTTTGGAGCCGTATTTCATAGCTCCTTTCTGAGCCAGCATCATCAGTCTCTGGCCCATGATGCCGATTTCCACTCGTTTGGTCACGCTTCTTTGCGTTTTACCCATTATCATCCAAGCTCTGAACATCCCATCTCGGCCTGAACATGTGGAAGGCCCGTCCAATCCTAGAAGAGATAGCTTGCTAGCTATGAGTCAACCCCCTGCAGTTCTTGACCCAAATCCGATGGAGGTTAATGGGTTCTCGGCTCCCGTTGTGGTGTCATCACTCCTCAACTCACGGCCGACTCCCACACCTTCACTAGCAAACTCGGTTGATATCAATGGGCTCTTGTCCATCCTCCAAAGCATAGTAGCCCCTCAGTCTAGCGCCTTGATTGTGGCCTCTTCAGTTCCTAGCTTGGCTTCCGCCCGAGCGTCTCCTCCCCCTGTCTCGCCTTCCGCTAGGCCATTCACAACTGTCTCTACCGATATAACACTCTCGCCGCCGCCTCTACCCAGCTCTGCTAGCTCGACCACGACTATCTCGACGGATATTACGCTCCCTCCGACACCTCCTGGTTTCACTTCAGCGAGCTCTTTCACAACCGTGTCTACAGACATCACAATTTCACCGCCGCCTATCCCAAGTTCTCTCAGTTTGGTCACGACTGTGTTGACAACGATTACACTCTCACCAACCACATCTTCATCCACGCCAACTTCTGAGACTTTAATCAGAACTCTCCCTACGGCGAGTCCAGTGCGGCCGACACGGCAAAGCTCATGGCACACATGGTCATCGAACACATGGTCATCGAACACATGGTCATCGAACACATGGTCATCGAACACATGGTCATCGAACACATGGTCATCGAACACACGGCCGTCGATGACACAGCCCCCAAACACATGGCCACCGTCTTCTTCAGCTCGGAGTGTCATGACGAGCATGCCCAGTAGAGAGCCTCTGGCACACCTCGCAGGCACCTTATCTAACATCGTGGGTTCGGCGAACACGGCACTGGTTGACTCAATCATGGGAGCGATTGTATCCACGCTGGATGGCATGATCCCGAACAGCCAAACGAATCGTGGCTTTTCTGGTACGCGCTCGGCTAGCAATTTTGACAAGGTCCTCGTCTCGCCTACGCCCAGTGGTGCTCAAAGCCCATGCCCTGGAGAAGGCTACACGTGCGATGATTGTTTGGACGGCTGGTTCTGCCCTCCTTCGCAAACACCAGCCCTATCAGCTCCCTGCGGAAACGGCTGGCCATGTTATCACTGTGCTGGTGGGTGGTTTTGCGTTCCGTCTCCTACCTTGGGCCAGGGATCTGTGACTGGATTGGTATCTGGACAAGCGATGCCTACAGAGACTCCATCGCCAGAAGACCATACGATGAGCACTACTGTGACGTCGACTGCCTTCGTCACAGTTCCTGCGGCAGCCTCCTCAGTGTTGGCTCTACATCCCGCCATCGCAGATTGGCAATATGGTGGCTGTTTCAAGGATGATACGTCCCGGGCCTTGAAGAACGCGTCAATCACAATTCCAGACGTTAGCGGCATGACGAGCGAGAGGTGCATCACGTTTTGCCAAGCTCAGGGCTTCAGGCTCGCCGGCGTGGAGTATGGGTCACAATGCTTCTGTGGCAATGTATTGTTGGATTCCTGGCTTCTTGGTGATTCTATCTGCGATTCGCCATGCTCCGGCGATTCGACCGAATCATGTGGCGGCAATTGGGCTCTAAGTGTCTGGAGCCCAGATGGTAAGGTTCCCATGGCTGCTGGACCGGAGCAGCAGTTCTCTATGCCTACACCAACACCGGGCCAGGCAGAGATGACGGTAAATAGAGGGGGTGTTCGACAGAGTATTGTCCCCATCACGACTCCGGTTTTCGCATGGCCGGCGCCTGCAGCTGTCACCCCGTCTACAACCCTGAATTCGGTTACAGTCATCACAATGGTCTCGGCTGACAGCGATCCAGAGATTGACACAGCCATTGACGTCGACGGCATCGCTTCTACAGTTCGAGCCATCGTCTCGGCTGCCATGACAGAGGCGCATCTCATAGCTGCGTCAGAGGTTGCGAAGGCCAACGCGATTATTGCGGGGGTCAAATCTATCATCGGCAAGGGCTTCGAGAATCTTGCTGGGGAGTTGAATGCGGTCGCAGAGGCGTATCCCGAAAGAGTGGCATGGTCAACCTGCAGCACCACAGTCACAACATGTAGCACGACAACGACCTTCAGTACGACAACAACATGCATAGAACATGCATCGCCGGGTGTTTCCGGTATATCAACCCCCCTTCCTGGTGTGACTGGTCAGTCGCCTCCAGATGTCAGTCCCCCCCAGCCTGGAGCTTCGAATCTTCCAACATCTCCGGCCATTCCAGGTGCTCTGCCAAACCCTGGCAGCGGGCTTCTTCCACCCCGACCGCAGAGCCCGTCAAGCCCAGGAACTGCCGCGCCACCGCCGCCGAATCCGTCTGGGACAGCTAGTGCAGCTCCTCAGTTGCAATCGCCGACGTCTGCTGCATCACCTCCACCCGCTTCCTCCAGTCCCATAACTGCTTCTTCGAGTTCACCCATTACTTCTCCTAGTCTTTCAACTCCGTTGACACCGAGGGTCGCTACGACCACGTCTCCGTTAAGTCCAACAGGAACGTTTGCTGCAGGTCCACAGCCACAGGCACCCACATCTCCGAATCCATCGGGTTCACCAAGTGCGGCGCCACAGATGCAGTCCCCGGCGTCTCCTGCGCTACCACCTACTCCCAGTCTCTCAAGCTCGGGTCCGACAGGCCCTACGATAAATCCCACGGCAACCGGAAGTGATCTTTCCTCGCCAACGACACCCACGCCAACTGGCTCCGGAAGTGCCGCACCATTTGGACTTTCGTCCCAATTACCAACGGCGCCGTCGGTCAGCACTACCCCCGTGACAAGCATCGTGACGGTGATTCCTTCCACAAGCCCGACCGACTCTGGCCCCGTGTCAACGTCACCTTCGAGTATCGCCTCGTTTCCTCTTCTGGGAACTTCAACTATCACCATTCCTATAAGTTCCAATACGATCTCGTTTCTTGGGACTTCAATCATAACCGAGACAATAAGTCCCATGGCCACTGGTGGGGCAGCTCCTATCCCTGGTTCGAGCGCGAGCCCGAGTGGACAACCCGGAAATGCTACGCCGCTGGTATCGTCGCCTCAAGTTTCTTCGACCCCTCCGAGCTCGATTTCTGGAGCCTCCACTCCGGGTGCTTCTGCCCTCCCTCAGCCGACGACTTCCCCTGTGCTTCCGCCGCCACAACAAACCACGCCCCAAGGACCCTCAATAGGAAGCGGTGCTTTGCCCATGCCCACAGACAGTTTACCGTATCCAGAGGAAACGTACATTAAGTCTACCGCGGTTACACCGACGACTATGACACAAACATCAGCTCCAGCAAAGATCAACCAGAGGCGAGAGCCTCGGTCCTTTGTCGCGTAGCCAGCTCTGGGGGAATGAAGAATGCTACGTTCCTTGACTACCTCAGTTTGACCTTGATAGTTGGAAGATGTGAATAACGATGGATAATCGGGAGGGTCGATGTTATTAATAAGGATTTTTGGAGTCTTGGCCTGACAAGGGGTTATACGTTAAGACTGATTGGCTCTGGACCGCATTTTTTGCTTTTTTGGTTCCTATCTTACGCTTTATTAAGCAGCATATTGTCCGAAACCGTGGTTTCCTTAGGTAGATCAGTTAACACAGATGGCATTGAGCCCAGACCGTATTGTCGACAGTTACACCTAGCACCAAACGCCATAGGCATGATTCAGTTATATGTGTTGAAGAGGACTCCTGTTACGTCGTGATGTCCATTTTAGACTGAGGTGTTTTATCTGTAATCTAGTTACTTCCACAGGCGCGTGACTGTGAGTCCAGCTTAATACAAATGCAGAATAGACCTGAGATTCTAATCCCAAGTTTCAACTCTAAACTCGGAGAATAGAACCAGTGTTATCTTTTGCACCGATCCTATAAAAGTAAAGTGCAGATGGCGGAGTGAGTCAACCCCTACAGCATTGGTATAAGTTCACGGCCCGTTATGAAGCATGGGGATGAATGGACTGATTATATGGCGGCGGCGGGCATATTTGTCACGCTCCCTGCTTCAAGTTTTTTCGTACTCTTAACAACAAACTCTCTTCGCTCCAGCACGACGAGCAGATCCTTCTTTGAACGGCATGGGCTCTTCTTGAGTCCGATAGTACCAAGATTTTTTCCTGCCACAGCCACGACTCCAGCTGAAACACACCTGCTATGGAACAGCGTGTGTGAGTCTCAGCTGGTTGGTATGTATGAGTTGCAGCAGATAGAGGCGAAAGATAGGTAGTCATTGACTGGGGAAGTAAAGGTTTTGTATGGATGAACGCTAGACATCTGGAAAGCTGCGTTTATTAGATAGATGTTTGTCTAAAGCGAGGCTGTGTGCGACAGCCTTATGACAGAATGACAATACGAGAAAGCCCATGACAATATTGAGCCGCGATTGAACATTGATGGTACCGTAGCAATTGTTCTGATGACCACAGTAACAGAGTCCATCATCATAAGACACGGAGAACAAAGCAACACCCTCGGGTGCATCGATCATAAAGGGGCAGAGTTACGAAGCTTATCTCGCAACGACCACCCACTTAACCAGGGACAAAAAAAAAAAAAAAAAAAAAAAAAGAACCATGCTGCGATGGCTTGCGGTCGATGAAACCACCTTACAACCTACCTGACCTTACCAAGCCTGGCCTTAGTAATAATGCGTTAAAAAAAGCCGAACCATGTGGTTCACGTATCGTTGAAGCATCATTTCACTATTGTTTGCGCCGCAGGGCTGCCTACGATACAGTACATGTACGTATATCGTTTCATATGCCCTACCACTAGGTTCCGCAGGGGAGGAAAAAAAGGGGGGGGGAGGGGGGTGCATGTGAGGACACGGCGGCACGACAGCAGCACCCAAACCAATGGGTAATTATTACGCGAATGGTAGAAATGGTGGTTGGAAAGAATATAATTGACGAAGGATGGTGTAGGACAAAAAAAAAGAGCCAGAACGGACGGTCGGTCGGTCGTGTTTTCCCCGCCTGGGCCGCACACTCCGTCGCGGTTCGGGTGTGGTCAGCACACGCTCGTCAATTTGACAATCTGGATATTTTCATGGGATAAATCCTTCCAAACTACCTATAGTACTACGGAGCTATAATAGCGAGTTGCAGATTATGCCGTCTTTGTCATTTCTTGGCGAACTCATTGGAGCAACGCGGGAGTTTCTGTGTGCAACTCTTTTTGGTATGTCGTTTCCAGCTTGTTTAGTTTGTTGGGTGAGTGAGAGTGTGTGTGTTTCAGCCCTCAGTGGACGATTTTCATATTTTTTTACCACATTTGTGGAAGGGGCTACTGTAACCGTCACACACGCACACCACAGCGGAAACAACACCGGAAACAATCAACACGCTGCTCACAAGGACAAGTCGTTCATCAACGATCAGAAAGCGAGCAGTGACATGCAAGATCAACAACAGTCATGTGATGAAGGTATCGATCAATTAAAAGTGATGTACGGGGAGTTAAAATTTAGTGGTACGTAATGTGACAGGACGCATTGCAGCTGTCGTGGAGGAGACTGAGCTGACTTGCCCGACGGACAGGTTGCGTGGTCATGCGGTGCGGCGCGCTGAACACGGTTTCCCCTCCATCCCAAGAGATGATGGTATTTTGTTTTCCCGGTCCTCAATTCTCGATATGGATATCCACGTCCGAAAAATGGAATACGAATGAATGCCCAATGTCCGTGATGGAGCCCGACGATCTTTGGTATCTTTTGAAACTAAGTGCGGAGTAGTAGAGGTAAGGTATGTATTTTTAAATCCACGGTGATCCATTATCTGTCATACACTTTCCCATCCCAGATGTCCAGCTGGCTGGCTTATCAATCGCGCACGCACGCCGCAAGAGGAAAAATTAAAAATATAGCAAGGGGCCCCAATTCCAAATGTCCATGTTTTTATCTTAGCAAGCAACTGTGGAGCGAGTCTAGACACGCTCGGCCTCAGACTTGGCGGCGAGTCTGTTCTCACGGCCCTTCTCAGACCACGGGAAGTGGAAGACGGGGATGAGGAAGAAGGAGTTGCTGTTCAAACACCATGTTAGCGGCTGTCAAGATTCTTGGGCTTTTCTGGGCTTTCACTTGGGGTTGACGGAGGTGGCTTGAGATTTCTTGCTTGGCAGGACCACCAAGTGGAGGGGTTAAGATGGATGGAAAGCTTGGCGATCCAAGGCGGGAACTTGCGGGGTGGAGCTTCGTGGTGGCTGCAAGCAAGCAAGCCAAACCAAACGGCGCATTCAGAGGAAACGTTTGAGACGATGTAATGCCAAGTTTGACTAAGATAAAAACAGAAAAAAAACGTACCTAGAGTCGGCCATACCGGCGAAGGCGTTGTACCAAGCCAAGAAGGCAGCGAGCATACCAAAGGCACCACCGGCCTGGTTGAGCTTGTGGGACGCGTCCGTGGCGTTGTTGTCGTTGGCGTAGGCACCGCACGCAAGCATGAGGAAGGCCAGGTCAAGGGTGAAGAAGAGCATGAAGAACATGACGGTCGAACGCAGAGTCAGGAGCAGGAGGATGGTGGTGAAGATGAACCAGCCCGTCAGGAAGAGACCAACTGCAGACTCGGCCATCTTGGGGTCGACCGCCTGAGTTGCGGTAGTCGCGTAGGGGCCGTCAGCACCGAGGATGTTCCAGTTCGGGGTGAGCAGAATGGCGTAGGCAATCCAGAAGCCACCGTACGAAGAGAGAGCAGTAGCACCGAAGGTGTTTCCAACAGCCATTTCCCTGTAAAAGAGAGCATTTATTAACCAACCGCCTGCTGGAATAAGCGTGCGTGCAAGTTACTTACCACATACCAGCCAGGAGCTGGACGAGACCACCGTAACCAAAAGCAAGAGGGACGGCAATGTTGGGCGCAGAGACGTTCCGGGTGCCAAGGTTGACGGCCGAGAGGACGAAGGTGGTGAGGGCGAAAGCGCTGAGACCAAGCGGCGCCGGGTTGGCGAACTTGCGCGCCTCGACCGACTTGTACAGACCGGGCTGGAACTCACCACCGAAGGCGGGCAGCCGAGCGTCGTTACCGGTGTGAATGCGGGCCATCGGGTTGCCGCCGTAGTCGTAGCGCTGCGCGGCCGCGTTCTGGCCGTTCAGCCCGGGCGCGGTGCCCGTGGTGTGTCCCATCTCCTTCTCCTGGGCCAGAGCCGGGGCCTGGTCCGCCATTGTGTCTAAAATGAATTGGCAGTGAAAGCCTTGAAAAGTAGGCGAGGACAAGGGACTAGACTCGCTATCCCTGTTGGCGAACTGCTGTTGAATGGCCCAGGCCAACTGTTGATGATGCCTCGGAACGTATTTGGAGAACGCTGAGGAGGAGAAGAGAACCAGGCGAGGAAAGGGGTGCTCGAGGACGGGGAAATCTCCAGATTGATATAGGGTGGAGGTGGGCACACAACGGAGATCTTCTTGGGGTTAAGTGGAGGGGCGGTAGAAAATAATGGCAAGGATCTCCAATAAACAGCTACCTTAGTCCAAATTGAGGGTCCAAGGTTGTACTGGGTGGATGGGAGTGTGTGTATGAGGCGCCGGGGTGGTCTGGAAGCTCGATATTACCCAGAGCCAACAGTTCCCTTGCTTCCCTTGCCAATCTTCCACATATGCATGGTTCTCATGTCCGGATACAGGAATGAACCTCCAGCCAGACATGTCGCTTTTGGTTGAGCAGGGTGGTAGTGCAGCACTTGGTTCTCCGTCGGTGTCAGCACTCGCAACACACAGAGGCTCCTTGGTGTTACGACAAGACGCACTTCCTCCATACTTGCATATCAGTCAATGGGGAGCTGTGGGACGATGCCTCGGCCAAAGAAATCCCAGCCAAAGCGGCAGCTAAACTTAGCGTCGAGAGTGAATGACGATGGGGCGCGGCTCGGGCGCTGCCATGGTGTGCCCTGCTTGAGTTCCTTCCCCCAAAAACGGTGTACGTAACAATTGTGGGCCACAGACCATCCAGACTACAGACGATATGCCATGGCATAACTGCATATGGTTTGGAGCTGTTCCCAACTTAGGAAATTCGTGACCACGAAAACAGAACCTCCATCGCCCGTCTTCATGATTTGGGATGGCGATCTCTGTCTATCATCTATGGCGACTTTGAGCACAGCAGTCTTGACGAGTAATTCAGAACATCGCGTGATCCAAATTCGACAGGCACTAGCAACAAAACTGACACGCATCACTACAATCATGTCCACTTAGCTGCATATCCCATTCGGACGAACGGTTTACTCCCTGCACGCCGGCGCTTGGAGACGACCCGCCTTCGGCCCTCTTTCTCCAATAACGACATGGCCGACCCCAGAGAAGGTGGTACGCACTAAAATGCATCTCCATTGGCGAGGAGTGGGTCGTATTGACAAGGTGCCCGATAGAATTGGACATGGAGTTAGGAGTTCAATGCAGCGTTTTTCCTCTACTGGCTCGTTGAATCGTGCGCGTTGGATGGCTCCCCGCAAGTCTCACCGGTTGTTGCACCATGTAGTTGCTGTTGCGAATCCGGATCCAGTCGACCCTTCCCCAACGCTGTCTACGTGTTCAGAAATGCAAAAGTCATTGGATACCGTTTCAACGTCTCAAGGGACCTGCCTTTTCTGGCTCGTCTGGCAGTGTTGCAACTGTAATATCTGATATTATAGCAGTTCGTACCCCATGAGTGATTGACAACGTCCCCGAATCTGCTAAATCTGGGGCAAGCACGAGGGATCCTTGACTTCATATCGATGGTGATGCGTTGTGCCTCTTTCCCAACTCTCGGTTTTGAAGAGCCGCCATAGTTGGCATACTCCGCGCGTGGCTGGGCGCATTTATGCATCAGACAGGATGGAATCTATCTCCCATTAGAAGCTTTGCGCGGGTGTATAGCATATTCAGTGATCCCGTACAATCCATTTCTTCCAAGTTAAGTGCCACCACCAACAGGGCCCAATCGTGCGTCTGTGATACGGCGATACCCAATCTCTGTAATCCTGGCTGAATTGGCATTTTCCCCTGCGATGGAGCAATCTAGATTGAGCCCCGATTTCTCAAAGCAAAGGTTCTGCGGTGTGCAAGGTGAGCTACTGGTAGTGAAAGCAGATAGCCCGGTCGGTTTTCTCGTAACAGCGATATGGTCATGCTGTCCAGCGTTCGTCCCAAGCATTTCGTGACGATAGACGGGATTAAGCAAATCAGAAGTTGGCTTGCCGATCAGCACACCAAACCGCTAACAACAACGGTTCCTCAAGTGCCGCTGACGATTGCCATGGCAGGCCAAGTGAGCTTACTGTGCATGTACGATCTTCCCCTCAAGCGTCGAAAAACCCCCGACCAACGGCGCCTCCCTCGGCAGCTAGTCTTGGGTCATTTCTGACCAATGCGATAGGCGACCTTCTATTGGATGCGGGTTGGTCCAGGTGCAGAAAAGAGGCGTTGGAAATCGCGAAAACCACATGGCGCGAGGTGGCCGAGAAACCGCCCAGGCCCGTTTCTTTTTGTTCATGCCGTCACCTTCTCGATTGCCGACTGGGCACTGCTAAGCTGGGGTAAGAGACGCAGACGCCACGAAAGACGCCATCGGACACCAGGAGCAAGGAAAAAGCCGTTTTGTCTTGGTATCAGGAGATATAAAATTGAAAGAAGAAGAGACGTTTGCGTGGTATCGTTGAGTGAGGTTAGAGGCATGTGGACACTGATATGGAGCCTGCTGTCCAGACAACAGGTCAGCTCATCAGCTAGCGAGCCGCTGCTCCGGCGACCCATCTGGGGCCCCAATTGCAATCGTGGGGATGTAATCTGTGTGAACCAAGACACCGGGCCATCAGGCTCTTCAACGTTAAGATACATAGCATCACAAAACAGTCGTTGTCCTCGTAACTAGGCACTATGCGATGGATATTCACGGCGAAAGCGTAGTACTAAAACGATCGTGAATGAAGACGACATCGTCATCGCTGACATTATATCAGCAAAGAAAGAGGCATCAAGCGTTGGCATGGAATTGCTGTGAATGAACGACAGCTGGTCGCCAGGCTGCCCCTTCCCAAAAACCTGACGTAGGTTGAGCAGGCCATTACTGTTTGGGTTTGGCCAGCACTAGAACGCAGCTCGGCTGACGGCGCTTGTGGGCTCCCCAAACTTGGGGAGACTTTCCCCTCAATGCAGCCCAGCTCCCCCGAGTCCTCCACTGGAAAACGTCTCTCACCCTCCACTACACTCAACCAAAATGGCATTACAGAATCCACAGATTTGACGTCGACGACATCACTCAACCTGGTGATTCGACGAAACTGGCGGAATGGAAGCACTCCATCAAGGTGATTCCGCTGATTAACTAAGCTCAAACGTCGACTGATTCGTCTACCTACCCCTTTCCTCTCCATTTCTCCACGCCCCATTTCCCTAGACCTCGGTAAGCACTTCGCGGGGAAAGGAGTCGCATGGGGAGGGCGACAAAGGATCCCATTGACCCCATCGTGAAGGCCGCAGGCGTGGACAGTAGGAAGCTTGCTGATAGGTGTCTGTGAGCGCGAACCTCAAGATCCTTACTTCCCCCGCCCTTTCCACCGGCTCTCTTCAGGATCAGTGAGAGATCTCATGGGTACCCTACAGCCAAGATCTAGCCTTATTTTCGGAGCACCGTCTTATGCAAATACGGGCTATATTCAATAAAGCGTTTGTCACATTACCGTATTATCGGGGTCTCTGCCCAACTGGCAGGTAATGTGTTGATGGCACTCATGCAGCCGCCTGCATCGGGTGGGCTTACTCACAACCGTCTCTTGTGCCTCTCCATCAAAGCTGCAGAAAGATGCCTGAAACGTTTCTCGGGCCGACAGGTTCTGTTTGATAGACAAGCCCACGAGTCAGCAAGGTGACAGACACGGCCGGGCAATGGATCTGTCTAGCGCCAGGCTATCTTATTGCTCTCAACATCTTCGATACTCCCTGCACGGGAAATAGCCACGAGGGCGAAGCGCGCAACTCTTTGAAGAGCTCGGGATGAGATATCGGCTGCCCGATGGTGCTGAATAGCGGTGCGCGAGCGACTGAGCCACCAGTCTACTATGCTTACCCACCTTAACCCGTATAGTGCTACTGTACATACACGTACCTTCGCTTCTTTCGACCATTCCCCGAAGCTTTGTGCCGTCCTGCTGCCGTGTCTGTGCCACTTGGATGCGCGTCTTCGTTGGGTGCTTTATACCTTTATACCACGTACGTATCCAAACGGGACTATTATCGGACACTGTTTACTCTGTAGCTGTCCTCAATGTTTCGCCAGTCACTGACGAAGTGATTCGGCGTCTAGACCTGTGATGCCCCAACACACAGCTCTTCACGACTCAGCTTAATTAGCACCCAGAACGCGGTTTCGCGAAGCTAGTCGTCTGGACACTGTCTCACCTGCTACCCATGCACCATGCTAGCTAACCGGGGCGTCAAAGCCAGCCGCGGCCACGAGATGGGAGATTGCTAAGACTGGGCTCATGGACGATCGATGGGCCATCCGTCACGTCAATGCGGCGATGCAGGAGGCTCCACCATCGACCCATCTCACGCACAGTCTACAGATGCTGATGTTTAACCCTCCATTTCGCTCCATTTATCCGGTCAATCACAGCGAGGACACCATGGGGTCTCCCACTGCCTTACTCGGATGATAGCGTTCGGAGCACGCCCTTTTCATCAGATGAGGGTTTGAGTTCGAGTTGGCACCATGGTCGACTCTTTGGCAACTTACAAACCCAGAACCTAGCTACTACACAGTACGTACTTTGTTCGAAGCGTCCAGAGCCTGCAGGGTCCAGGAGTTAGAATACCTAGATTGTGGGAAAGCATCAGACGAGATCAACATGAATCTTAGATGACAGGGACTGGTCGGTTTCGCGCGGCCAATCGCGACTGGCAGTCACGTCAGGCGGATCTAACGGGCCGTTTTGGCCTTTTTACCCCGACTTGGGCGACCAGCACTCTTCAAACGACGGCCACAGATTCGCCAATCTTACTCCTAAAGCCAACCGCAGCTGCATGTCCAAGTACACAACCAATGCGAAGTGCGATGCCGAGTACTCCCAAGAAAAGTTTTTATTGACTGCATACGCGGGATAAAGAAGCTGACAACATGTCGCGGCATGTGTTGATTCCCTTCGACAGAGGCACATGGATAGTTCTGGACCGCAGAAGGCATTCGCGGAGTTCTGAAACACCGAGAGAGCGAAATGGAACCCTCCTCCAGCAGCAGCATAACTTTCGACAGAATCCCCGGTTCGATGATAGACAGCACACGCGCGTCTTCACCTACGACTCGTGTGTTATAAATGTTTCAAGGGACCTGTCCACACAATTGCTCCGGATGTTACTCACACTCCGAGTAATGGATTATGCTGTTGGTAGCAGTGCGGCTTCGTCAGTTTTTCTAGAACATCGTCTAGAGGAAATGGGTGTGAAGAACAGACCCAAAGCCGGCAACTTTAACCAAGGTTTCCGGTAGTGTACCTCTTCATGCTGGCGCTCGAGCACAATCGTCTGTGGTCGGCAGGCGATCGTTTTCTGTTTGACACGCCGGCGAAACTTAAGAGGAGTGCGACACGGCACGACCACGGACCGGCCAGCACAGCATGGATTGACATTAGTTGCATAATTCCCGGCACTCTGGGTCGGCTATTGCAATGGTTGGGCACAATTTCGGCGCTCTGGCTCTTTTAATCAACTATTCCACGTGTGCCGGCAGGGCTCTCCGGTGCCCGCGCTGTTGCACTGCGTTTTGACTCGCGCGGTCATCGCGACCACACACGGACGGGAGCAACCTCTTTTCGTACAGCTCGATCGCCAACAGCAGAACAATTTTCCGCAATTTTCTGCGCGATCACACCGCGGGAAATTTCAGACTGAAAGGCATTGCCTAATCTGGCCTGTCTATATTGGGAGTTCCGCTTCCCCTAGAGTCCCTTTCGCAACGCGACCGTCTCCCCGTCATTCATTCAATCACAGAAATTGTGACCGATTCCCGATCCCAGACTGTGACCAGGTCCGGCCAGGCTCTCTGGTTGGACTACAACCGAACAAGAAAGGCGTTGTCTTCAGGCACAACAGTGAGATATCGCTCGAGATCACCCAAAGCAGGCGAGATCCCGGCGTGATGCAGGTTGCAGCCGACCATTCTTGAGCTTTATTGAATGTCACCACCACAGCCTTCCCGGCTCCTGTGCGTTGCATCCAGTCATCTCACTGCCTCGGCTCATCTCTAAGCGGTCATGGTCATTGATGTGCCGGTAAAGTTACAGGTGGGAGTCTTTTCAGTTTCGTCTTTCCAGCCTCTCGTTTTGACTGCGAAGTCTTCGCAACCATCATGAAACGCGAGAATCAGTGCCCTCCAAGTACACTCTTATTCACGACACGGAAGGCTGTAGTGAGATATCCATTACATTCATGAATCGAAACCTTCTGATTGATAGGTACTGCTTTACCTAGTCAAGCACCATGATGCTTCGCGTCTGAATTTATAGCAATGTCTAGAGCCTCGTCTGTGAATGAACTGTACCCCGTGTCCATAATCACATCAACTTCAAAACCGTTATGTAGACAAGTTTCTGACATATGCACCAGACAGACCAGCCCAAGTCTGAGATTCCTCTGGAACGCCGTTGCAATTGCCGTGAGCAAGTGACAGCTAGGCATCGCCAAGATGCCGTCCAGACGCGCCCACACGAATTCGCACCATGGGTGCGTCGGGTGCAAAGCTCGGCGCGTTAAGGCACGTACTTAATACCCGTCTTGGTGAGCTAGCAGCCCGTCTTAGACTCCCGTCTTGGGGGCAAAGGCTGGAAGATAAGAGAAGAGGAAAAAAACTCAGTCTAACGCATCTCCGGTGCCGGCAGTGCGACTTGGCGCAGCCGACTTGTCTCCGATGCGCTAAGCGGCGCGAGGAATGTATATATCGACATTTATCCTCGGCGTATGACCCCTTTCGGCATTACAATGCCGCCGCCGGTCCGTCGTCTGCCGGTGCCGTCGCCGTTGATCCGTCCGCGTCTCCGCAGCGCCGGCCGAGTTCGAAGCCGGTTGCCGCCCCTCCCTGTAGCTGTCCATCATCATCGTCCCAGGTTGCCAATGAGGAGAGCATGGTGATGCTCTCCCTACCGCGGTCACCTCCGGGTATATCCGGCAAGGGTCTAGACCCAGTGTCCCATCGCCTACTGCACCACTTTACAACCTCGATGACGGCCGACCTGGTCAGCTCATCAGCACCCTTCACCACCCCTCCGCATTTCGAGGTTTTCCGTCCTTTTGCCCAGGCTGTGACCCGTCATGTGATGTCACATAAGTACATATTTCACACTGCGGTTGCTTTCTCTGCGTTGCATCTAGCCTTGTTGTCATCCTCCTCCTCCTCCTCCTCTGCTTCTTCCCGGGACTACCTGGTGACAGCTCTTCAGCATAAGCAGTCCGCGGTATCCTCCTTCCGCTCTGCCCTCTCCTCCCTCACGCCGGAGCCATCATCATGTGACCCAGCCGCTGCTGCATCGGGTCTGTTGATGGGGTGTGCCTTTGCCCTCCCTCTCGTCAACCCAGCAGTAACTGATAAAACACAGAATTACCATGACCCTGTAGATTTACTAGCCCAAATAGCTTCCCTCTTCCAGGGATCCGTGGCTATCTTTAGGTACGCCTGGCAACATGGCAACCCTGGCTCGGGGGAGGGGATAACGGCGGATATCGCAGTGGGTATAATACCCACCCAAGACGACGAGCCTGCCCTGCTGACCCGCACGAAGGGGATAGTTATAGTCAGCCCCTTTCAGGAGGATGACTGGCCTGATGCTGAACGAGCGCTCCAGAGGGTAACGGTGGCTATCCAGAGTCTGCCCGACCATTACAATAATAATGAGCAGGTCATCATGGGAGACCGTAAGGCGGTACTCCTCGACGCGGCAGCTAAACTGCGGATATGTCTCCGGAGAGTCGCCTTCGCGAGGGGTAACTACCATGTGTCTGGGCTGTGGTTGGGTATGGTTACCCCGGGGTTCATTACTCTTCTCAGGCGCGAGAGCAGAGATCCGCTGGCAATGGTCCTGCTAGTGCACTGGGTCATTGTGAACAAGTATCTGCCGCATGTATGGTGGACCAGGGGGTGGGCTGAGTGGACTGTTTCTGCCGTGCACCGAGAACTTGCTGGAGGAGGGCAGTATGAGTACCTACTTGACTGGGTACTGGTAGAAGCTGGACTATGTCGCAGATAGACGACACGTTACGTAGCTTGAATATCTAACAGCATATAGAGACACATCTGTCGCTTGCGAACTCTTCGTAAGTTGAGAAAACAAGTTTTGTACAGCCACTCTCCTAAGGTAGATGCAAAGAGATGAACCAGCACGCCACCGAACTTGCACAGCTAGGATATGCCCAGCCAGATCATTGGTCCGAGAGGTGGTGAAACAGCTGACAGGAATCTTGTAAGATAATCAGCTCTCCCAGGGCGACCATGAGCATAACCCCCTCGATTGATGTTAAAGTTAGTTAGTTTATTCTGGAAATTCTCACCCATAGTATATGGTAGTTATACAGATAAAAAATAAAAGACTATCGGCTCGATTGGAAGTCTCGAACCGAGAGTGCGATAGCCGAAAACCAGAACCATGTCTACTGAGATGGGCGTCAGTTGCTATGGTCTAAACCTCAGAGTGAGCTGTACAATGCATCTATCATACTCTATCATGGTCTATCTCACATCCCCAAGTTTGTTCCATCGCCAAAACCAGCATCAACCGCCATGAAATGCTCAGTCTGTACAGAGACTATAGTCCATCCCATTCGTTCTCTTGTCAGGTCATGGTGTTGAAAGGCAAGCTGACCGGCTTCTTATTCTGCTACGTAGATGCCTGGCTCATCGAAGTAAAGCGCGCCTTCAGTTGTCCGTTCTCTTGTATTCCCGTGCCTCGTAGTCGGTACAATAGCATCAAAGCCCCTGACTTCGGGGTCATAAAATGGAGCGTTGATGGACACATGTAGGATGCTCGGCCGGGTTAAATACATTCTTGCTTGTTTTAGGCGTCCATTTGTTTGTTGTATCAACCCTTCCTTTAGATATCATGAACCGCAGAGGTTATCTTCACGCCCTGTACATTTGTCAGGAGAGTATGGCATAATATTGTCCTTGGTAATGGACAGGCAGCGAGAATGGGACTAACGAGGCGTGTTCAAAACAACCGTGTCACTAAGATTTGGTGAGATGAACAGCTGTCTGTCTACCGCCATGCTGCTTTTTGGATGCGGGGTGACAGATCGTTGGCCTCTCCATTTTCCTACGGGTTGCTGAACTACGTTTTAATAGGACACCTAGGCAATAAGGGGAGAGGATGTACATCGTCGGTCAAAGATCAGATGAAGGGGGAATAGTGTCTTTCAACGAGTTACTCGGTAATTATACGAGAAGTCCAGATAAGGATTACGTTTGTATTTGGCTCTGATGGTGCTTCGTGAAGACCTGATAAACTGCTGGCAGTACTAGTTAATATCTGAAGTCGTGTCTCAATGAACCAACATACGAGATAGAAACCTGTCCCCCTTGCTAACGTTTGTGGCATAAAGGTACACGTAATTAGGATCACAGTCCCATTAATGACATCTTATCTTACGAATTCACCTCGCCCCAGAATGGCCCGCGGAACGTAGCATGTTGAAAAGAACACTGGCCTTTTCAGCAGGCTTCAGCGATGTCTCATGGTGAGTTCACCTTAATTTCCTAATCGGTGATCGAGTTGATAGATGGCGATGCTTATCTAGAGACTAGGCTATCCTATTCTTATTTCGCCTTGCTAGCAAGCGCATAACGACTTCAGGTTGGGATATCCATGCTTGGTCGAGAATGCGGGAACTCTCGCTGTGTTGTTATCTCTGAACCATGGTTGTCACTGACGCGTATGTACTCGGATTTGGTCAAGTCACTAAATTCACCAAATCAAGATGCCTACCCAGCGACTTGGTTCGACCAACCGCCGTCTTCCAGAACGGTGTTCTTTTACAATGCATCTTCTAAGGCAACCCTCAAAAAGCCAACAGATAGAACACAAGGCAGCCCATTCAGGATTCAGCCCTGTTAGACCCAATATGCAGCCAACTCGAACCTCTCATCGGATGGTTGCCAAGTCCATGGATTGAGATGGCCTCACGATTGGCCCGTGGCAGAGACCACCAAATTCAGCCACCACACACACAATCTGGGAGCCTTACTCCGCATGCGTAATGGCTTGGATGGCGTTGGCTCGGCATGCGCACGCACGCACGAAACTTGCACACCTGACAGATTTTGACTTCTCCCAGGGCGCTTAATCGTCTGCATGTATAAAATGAGATCGTAGAGCCCCAGTTCCCCAGAGATTGCAACGCTGCATATCATTGAGCACACCTGCTTCGAGACTGCAAAAATGGTGATAACCATGGACGCCATGAACCCCTACTACGCAACATTTCTGCTCGCTTCCCTACCTACCCTCTATGTTGCTGTGCACTCGAAGAAGTTGCTGGGCCCGGCCATTGCAGAATGGAGTAAAAACTACGACGACCTCAAGATCTTTCTGCCACTGCTACTCCCCGAAGTCCGGGCGATCCAGCGGGAGGTGATCTGGAACCTGTCTATCGTTGCCATGTGCACCGGAACGAACCGAATCATCAAGGTCATCAGTCCGATCCTGCTCCGGCGGGTCATCGACATGCTCCAAAATTCGACCGACACTCAAAAGTTGCCCTGGAAGGAGGTCCTCGCCTTCGTGCTCCTCCGCAACGTCGTCGAAAGGCTTTCCGAGGGGTTCATGTTCACATACAAGGGCCGGGCGATCGCCGACATGGCCGACCAGATCACCCTAGCCGTGTACAACAAGCTCCTGAACCAGTCGGCAGAGTACCACGAAAACAAGAGCTCGGGGAGCATGTGGAAGGCAGTCTGCGAATCGGGGACATCCACCCTGCACTACTTCTCGAACCTCGTCTTCCATCAGATCCCCGTGATTTTCGACATCCTCCTGGGCGTCGGCACCTGCTGGTCCATCTTCGACAGGAGTCTGGCGGCAGCCATGTTTGCCGTCATCGCGCTCTACGTCGGCGTGTCCATCGCGCTGCCCGGGTGGAACAGGCAGGGCTACGAGCAGATGATCAAGCTGAGCCTGAAGGCGTCCGACATCGGCCACGACACCATCCTCAACTGGCACACCGTCTCGTACTTCAACCGCGCCGCCTACGAACGCGAGCGGTACACGGCGGCTCTCCTGGACACCCAGATGCACTACTTCACGTTCAGGAGGCCGCTGAGCTGGACGGCCATGACCAAGAACCTGGCGACGTGCGTCGGCGTGGGCGCTGTCTGCCTGCTGGGCTGCTACGAGATCCAGCACTCCAAGCGAGGCGCGGGCGACTTTGTCATGCTCTTCCAGTTCTGGACGGATCTTTTCGTTCCTCTGGATTCTCTGGTGGACATCTTTGTCAGCTGCGACCGCTTCATCTCGGACAGCCACAAGTTTATCGAGATCCTCAAGCTCAACCCGGCTGTGCAAGACCGCAAAGACGCCAAGGACTTTGACCTGGAAAATGGGACCATCGAGTTTGCGAACGTAAGCTTCTCCTACGACGGCAAACGCGACGCTATACAAGACGTCTCGTTCAAGGCCGAGGGCGGGAAGATGCTGGCGATTGTCGGCGAGACCGGAGGCGGCAAGTCGACCCTCTTCAAGCTGCTCTGTCGTGCTTACGACGTCACGAAAGGGTCCATCAAGATTGATGGCCAGGATGTCCGGGACGTGCGCTTGGCATCCCTCCGCGAGCATATCAGCATTGTCCCGCAGAACATCGGCGTCTTCAACACCACCGTCCTGGAGAACCTGAGGTACGCCAATCTCGAAGCGACAAGGGAGCAAATCGAACAAGCATGCAAAGCGGCTGCGTTGCACAAGAGGATCGTGGCGTTCCCCAACGGCTACGATGAAGTAGTCGGAGAGAAAGGTTCCAAGCTCTCTGGGGGTGAGCTTCAACGCCTGGCGATCGCGAGAGCTCTTCTGCGAAAGGCACAGATTGTGCTGTTCGATGAAGCGACCAGCAACCTGGACGCCGAGACTGAGGCCAGCATTCAGGACTACCTGAGAAACTGGTACAACGGGCGCACAGTTGTTGTCGTGGCTCATAGACTGGCAACCATCGCGACCGCTGACATGATCCTGGCTGTTAAGGATGGTCAGATTGTGGAAGCGGGGCGACATGAGGACCTCTTGGCCAAGCAAGGGTACTTTTACCAGCTCTGGAACAAGCAGAGGCTCCAATGGGATCCAACAAAGAAGGAACCAAAACAAGACGTGATGGAGGCAGTGGTGAATGGGTCAGCTTGTGTTGGTGAGATGGGCAGGAAGGCAGTAACCGTCCAAGCTTAGACATCTACCCAGTCTTGACCAGCTTCGTAGCGAAGCTACAGAACCCATCAAGTACATAATTATAGATGAAGGTTAGGTTTGCTTATCGCTGGCGTTGGTGGCTGTATTAGCTTTATCATGTCAAAACTTGATTTAGTTCTTGTAGCAAGAAACCAGGCTGTTAAGCTAAAAAGAAAGAGCTCTAAATGATATCAGTAGTGCTGAATAACACTATGCCCAGGACGTGCACTTCCAATCCTGAGCTGCGCGTTGGTGCTCCCGGCGACAAATCAACTCCCAGACGCATTTCAGCCTATCACGTGCCTGCGCGCTTCTTCCGCGTCTCTCTTACAACACGTCATTTTGTCCCCGCAACATTTCGGGGTGCGCGCGCGCGTTTGCAACGTTCGGCTACCTGCCGCAAATCGTCTCTGCTTGTCATTTTGCTAGTCAGAAAGCATGTGGTTGCTCGAAAGCGACCTGTTTGAAGGTTTGTTGTTGCACGCGACGATTTCGATTCATTGCGCGCCTGATCTAACGTCGGATCGCAGGCAGAAGGCTATGGCTAAGGCCGGGCAAGCTGTACCTTTTCGGCCGAACAGCGTCTGAACCCGGGCAGCTCGCCATATCGGACAAGACCATCTCGCGAAAACACCTTACAATCCAAGTCGACAGTGTCAAGGATGGCGGGGGTCGCAACCTCCAGAGCCGCTCAAAAGTCACGGTTGAAGACCTAAATGCGAAAAAGGGCACACTCCTCAACGGGGAACAGATCCGGGGCGAGAAGAGAGTCCTATCGGAGGACACAAACCAGTTGAAGCTAGGGTTATGCTCCAAGGTTGTTCGGATCTTCTGGCATCCCGTAGTGCTGAGCTTCTCCTTCACCAGCAAAGAACTGCGAGCCGACCCATGGGCGAAGCTGCGCGAAAGCCTCGAGCAACTCGACATCAAATATTCGGCCGAGTACGAGACAACCACGTCCCACGTCGTGTCCAAGAAGCGCAACACGTCCAAAGGGCTGCAGGCCCTAATCAATGGCAAATACATCGTTGCGGATAGCTTCATCAACGCGATTGTCGAAGCAGCCACGATTGAGGATGGCGTCCCCGAGGGCACTCCGAGTGCGCTGGAGCAAGATTACGATGGATCATGGCCCAATGCTCTCGAACATCTGCCGCCCCGCGGCGAGGAACCAGTCGATCAGCCGGCCGAGTCCTACGCCCCTAACGAGCGGCGAAAGGCGGTCTTTGATGGCTACACATTCGTGTTCTACGACAAGAAGCAATACGAAAACCTCTTGGCACCAATAACATACGGAAAGGGCAAGGCTCTCTTGAAAGAGGTCGTCCCACATAAGACGGACATCGATGACTTTATCCGCTACGTTAAGGGGGTCGCCGGCGAGAAAGGGCTAGAGTCGTTTGAAGACGGCAGCGAGGGCAAAGGCGTGGTAGTCGTGCGTTATATGCCCGCCAAAGGCGAGGATACCGAATGGTTTGCGCAGTTCTTGACCTCATATGCCTTGCGACTCGACCACCGCCCAATCGACCAGCGCGAGTTCTTGGAGGCTATCCTGGCCTGTGATGCCTCCATGCTACGTCGTCCTCTCGAGGAAGAAAACCAGCAGCCCGAGCAGCCGGTCCAACCTCCTCGCAGCAGTCAGACGCGTAGTACTAGGCAGCGGAATGCTGCTGCTGCCGAACCAGAGAGTCGAATGGAAGTCGACCCGCCTGATCCTCCTCCTGCTGCTGCGCAAGCTCCAGAACCGACAACCCAACAAGAAGAGTCCGCCCCGTGGGCAGCGCCAACGCAGCGACGAGGTCGGGCGCGGAGAGGTGCAGCAAGTCGGTTCAAGGGGTTTGATCTTGAAGATGAGCCTATGGACGAATCGCCAGCCGTTGAAGAAACGCCATTATCAGCCGTCCAGACTAGTAACGACGCCGTGATGCAACAGGCATCGCAAGAGCAAGACAGTCTGTTTGTATCTCAGCAGGTACCGGCGGACAGTAGTCTCGGGGAAGAAACCCAGATCGCGCGCGGGGGACGTCGATCACAGCGGAAACGTCCCCTTTCCCCGCTTCTAGAAACCTACGATGCGGATATCATGGAGAGCATTGCGCCTAGCGCGGCAGCAGCAAAACGCCGACGTATCGAGAAAGGGCAGGATCCCATCCCCACTCCTACCCCTGAGCCTGAGCCTGAGCCTGCGCCTACGCCAGAGGCAGATAAGGACGAGGAGATGGTTACTGAATCACCGCCACCTAAAAATAGCAAGGGAAAATCACAAGCAAAGGGGAAGGGCAAGGCCAAGATCGAAGAAGTCGACATTCTCGAGCTCGCCCGCCAGAAGCGAGAAGAAGCCGAAGCAGCGGCCGCGGCGGAGCGCAAGAAGCTGGAACAGTTACCCGATGATGAAGAGATTGACTACGTAGCTATCCGCAAACTCCACATAATCGAAGACTGCGAAGTGCATTTTCCTGACCCCGAAGGGAACCGAGATTCACGCGAGCGCGCGATAGCAGACGGGCGGTGGGATCCGGCGTGGAACGGCCGTAAGAACTTTAAACTGTTCCGCAAGCAGGGTGATCCCGCCGGTCGTCCACCTGCTCGCATCATCATCGGACTCGAAGAAGAACGGCTGAAAGAGTATGGTATCGGGGACGATTACTGGCTCGAAAATAACGACGACGACAACAACAGACGCAAGGGGTCGCAAAGCCAACCTACACAACCTACCACAGCTCCAGCTCCAGCTCCAGCGCAGGATAAGGATAAGGATAAGGATACCAGGACAGAAGGACCGGACGATGGTAGAGAGAGGCGAAGGGAGAAGACTGCACAGAGACGACGGCAGGTCTTGACGCTAGACAGCAGTGACGAAGAAGAAGAAGAAGAGGTGGCCAGTAACGCCATGGACAATATGGATGTGGAGGAGGTGCCAGAACCGTCACGGACACGAGCTGCCAAGGCTGCCGAGCGAGCGAATGTGAACACAAGACGCAGTCAACTCACACAGACACAGACTCAGACGAATACACAAAATACAACGCAGACGACAAGTTCTACCAGGTCAGGGACAACAAGAGCAACTGCCAAAAGGGCTGCCGCTGCGCCACCCCCTAGAGAGGCACCACCTAAACGGCCAAGAAGGGGATTCCAAGCACAACAGCAGCAGGATGACGATGACGATGATAGTGATGATGAGCTCAAGTTTCGGTTTGGTAGGCGGAAATAATCACACTGGGTACCTATATCATGTATGCTTCTTCTCATTGGGTGGTTTCGCTTGAGGGGAAAATAAATGGTATTATGGGTATATAATGTCTCTATCGGGGGGTATCTTGTCATCTCTATACGCTTCTATACAAAATGTCTTATTAAAAAGAAGTTAGCACGCCATGGCTTGTCCGCATCTAAATGGGTAGCCTTGATCCGACCTGAGCTTGGTCTGACTGAGCACGTTGCAACAGCTTCCAGAAACAGACATTTGCGTGTCTCGTTGCTCTTTGTCCGTTGAATGAAGCTGTCAAAAAAAGCTGATACAAACGGCATCATAGCTCGGTCCAGCCATTATACCCCGTGTATCCATCCTGCCAGCGCTAACGGCCCCGCTGCTTCTGTGCACGAATCCCCAAATATGACGCTTTGTCCGGCTTGGGGGCCCGTCCTGGTAGCACTGCGGCCGCGATGCCTCCTGGGTAAGTAGTAGTGGTCGCATGGGAGGGATGTTGAGCTCCGTAGTGTTTGGAAGGTAGACCCGGAGGTAAAAGTAGTAGCTCAGTCCATTTCATCCATACTGGCACTGCCACCACCCGGTGCTGCACCGTTGGTGGTGGTGGGCGCAGCAGCAGCCTCTTCAGGTACATAAATGCCCACCAGACAAGACGCCAGCATCCCCTCGTAGTTCACCCAGGGATGGATCTCGCCAAACAGCTTCGTCCCATCCCTCCCGGCACACCGCAGCAGCTCGGGCTCGCCTCCCGGATGGAACGGCATGTACGGGGTGATGTTGTAGACCCGCCCGCCAAGCACCGTCCACGCATCCTTGCCCTTCCGCCCCGTCATGCGCTTCAGCATGCTCGGCGTTACCCGCAGATACGGCGTGTTGGGAGGCAGGCCGCGCAGGTCGGCTGACGGATGCCCTGACAACATCGCCCAGTCGAGCGGGGAGTGTCCGGGCTGGAGAGCAACTTGCTTACTCGGCTTCTGTGGTTTGGCTGAATGTGTAGGCGGCGGCGCGAGGGAGGAGCCCCCCATAGGCGGGCCGCGGTTCGGGATAGGGAGGTTTCGGCTCGGAGGAGGAGCGAGCGAGGAGGCTGAGGCGGTGGGTGGCGGGCGCAAAGACGGTGGTGGTCTGAGCGAAGGGGGAGGGGGAGGGGGCATCAGCCCAAATGCTGGCGCAGGAGGAATAGGTTTCAGCTCTTTCGAGGAGGAGGTAACGGTGGTGGTGGTGGTGGTGGATGAAGCGTTGACTGTCGCGGCTGGCTTTGCCTCGGTGCCAGACAGCGAGAATGTCGGAACCGCCGAATCATCCTTTAGCATTACTGCCGAGGCCTTGGGCGTAGTTTGTTCGTCGCCGCCTGTATCTGAAGCAATTCTTGGCTCGCCAAGGCTAACGGGTTTCTTAACAACCAGAGGCGGGGGAGGCATCGCAAGTCGGTCCGTCTCAATTTTGCTTATCCTTGTGCCTGTGTCCGCACGTATCCCCCTATTGAGGGACTTTTGATTCTCTTTCGCTGCATCATTCTGTGCTTCTGCGCGCTGCGCATCCACTGCCGGGGCCTCATCTTTCGGCTCCTCTATCCGCGGCACTGGCGGCGGAGGTCCAAGTCGCCACTGTCGGAGCCGGCTCACAATATCCAAAAGCCACGGTGGCGGTCGAAGACAAACGAATATAGCTGAGGCGACAATGAGCGAGATGCCTAATAATGCCATCTCGGGCAGAGTCTTGGGTTCCTTGGCTGCGGTATTGCGTGTTGTTGCTGCATCGGAGTTGAGGGTATCTAGGCGGCTCGCAAAGAGTCATTAGAGCTGCGTGGCACAGGGCCCGTACGTGCGAAATTCTGGAGGTAGTAATATGGAGCAACCGAGAGCTGCCGCTAGAGCCCGGCCGGCGGTTGTGCGTATTGCTCCGGGTTTAGGAACAACGCCGTTTTGTTCAGAATATTTTGTTTCGTTTCGAGGATTTGAAGCCCACTCCTAAGGAACTCCGGCGGCCAAGCCCCACCATGACTGAAATACCCCGAGGTGCTGTGCGCAGCTAAATGCACCATCAGGTGGCTGCTGTGCACCGGTGAACAACATGGGATGCCCTGCAATGACGCCAAGTTGACGGGTCGGCATGCAGGAACAGGGCCCGCCCGGGAATGGCGGGGCGCGCAGTTAATGCATGAAAATAAACAATCAAAGCAGATTGAGAAACATACGTAGTGTGCTTAAGCGGTGAATCTGTTAGTTCTGTTTACTATGGATCCTAGAGACCATCTCGACATGTTCTATTAGAAAACTTTGAGGACGTCTAAGAAGGTCTACGTTCCGTCTGTTCTTGACATAACTAAAGATTATCCATCAAGCTGGCATTCGTGACTTCTGCAGCGGGTGCAAGAGGCCGCTTGTCTTAGCGGTGAATCCCACTGTATTCTCGGCAATGCCAGCCAGTAAAAACAGCCCAAACCGAAATCAGGGTTTGGGCCGGCCTCGCAATAGCTCGAATCTCGTTTGCGTTCGGGGCTGCGGCCACTCTTCATGATGCGGACACATTCAACCACCACGCCAGCGAACGCTGCAAGTTCACGTCCGACCTCTCGCCAGTCCGCTGCTACAGCTTCCAGCCCCGAAGATCGAAGTTTCAACTTAGGGAGGAAGCCGCGTGCGGGATTTTTAACGACGCCTTCAGTTACAGGAGCGAGATCGACGCGAGTTACCAGTACCACGGCAACTGCAGCACCAAGAAGCACAACGCCACTGGCTCGTCCTCCGCTAAGAGCTAGAGATCAAAATGTTGCGCCAACGAGGCGCGCTTTGCTAGCGGGACTGGACTCGAAGTTGCACATCTCGATGACAGCAAAAATGCCATATGACAAAACATCTACTACCAACACCCGCCAGCCTCAATTGCCGACTATGGCAAGGGGCATCAACAAGCCCCCACTAACCCCTAAAATCGCTTCGCGATCTTCAACACCACAACAACAAAACGTCACAGTAGTTACGCCACTCGCAAGACGAGGAACCAGGTCTAGACCCGAGTCAGCCTTAAGCAGCCACAATAGCGGGGCCCCAAAAGACCGAGACGATATCGCGTCGCCTGTAGCGGCGTTCTTAAGCAGTAACATCACGCCGCGGTCCGGATCGAGACAGAGCCGTGTCGATAGCGCGAATAGTACTCCGAGCAGCACACCGAATCCGGAACGGCATGAGAGGTGGGAGATAAGGTCCGGTTTAGGGATTGCAGAGTCTGGATTGGAAAACATGGGCCGGCGACCGACAGTGACCTTCAGTCCTCCGTCTGAAGCGGGTGGACCGGCGAGGCAGGATCCGGACTCCAAGTTCTTCTACGCGAGCGATGCGCAGAAACAGCTCCAACCGACCGCCCAGGTCAGGTCGCCCGTGATGCAGCCGCAGAAGACGGCCGCTACCTTTTTCTACGCGAATGGAGCCACCGTGCCACCACGAGAGAACATCTCCCCTATTGCCTTCACACCTGCCGTGGCAGCTCCTCCTCCGCAGGATAACCTAATGAGCAAGTTCGTTTACGCAAATGGAATACCAGATGCACAACCCTCGACGAAACCCGCCTTCACGCCGTCCACTGGCCCGAGCTCTGTCGTCTCAACGTCCTCCAAGTTACCGAGTAGGCCCAGCACTGGAGTGCCTTCAATGCCGTACTCTTCCCAGAGACCCTCTTCGCCCGTCAAACCGCTATATCCACCAGCCAAGAATGGTAGCACCCCTAACCTCCACTCAACCCGCTCCCCGATGACCTCACCCCCTTCTCTAGCGGCCCAGCCATACCCGCGGAAACAAAGTATCGATGCCCCTTCCCGATTGGCAACGCGACCAGGGCACTCCCGCTCTGGCAGTCTCACCAGCAACCTCGCAATTGCGGAACCGCCTGCCGTAGCAAGAATACTGTCAGCCCGCAACTCTTTACCCTCATCAGAAGGCTCCTCCCCGTCAGGCCTCTCGCCCCCACCCTTCAGCTTTCCAACAAGCAACCCGGCAAACTCTGGCATGGCGTCTCTCCTGCAAGCCGCGGAAGATCTTGTTGAAGAAGATGAAGAAACCAAACCCGACTCGTTAGACAGCCCGACCAAGTCGTCTACGCAGGAGAAAGCACAAGAGAACCCGTTGAATGATCTCGTGGCTAGCGCACGACGGGAGCGCAAGGTTCAGGACTTGGAGATCACCAACGCGAGCTTGGAGGCCATCAATCGGACTTTGGAAAGGCAGCTTAGGAAGCAAACGGCAGAGATCCGGCGCTACCGGCGACTATCCAGATCGGGACACTTGAACTTGACTCCGATGGGCAGCCGGAATGTGTCCACGGCCTCCGTTGAAGGTGGAGCTTTGGCCAGGGCCGGATTGGGACTGGATGACTTGAGCGAGGAGGAAAGCGAACTGGAAGCGGAAGAGGACGAATACAACGAGGACTACGACTTTTCTGGCTCAGAGGCGTCGGAGGAGCTAAGTCCAAGCACAATGAAATTGCGTGACGCACGGCATAGGAGGAGAGACGAACAGCGGCTGCAGCTGGATCTCTCGAAACACCAACAGCTGCTCATTGACAGCCAAAAGATCAACCAGAGCCTAAAACGGTGTCTGGGTTGGACGGAGGAGCTCATCAAGGAAGGCAAACGCGCTCTCGAGTACCAGGTCCGAGTTAGTGAGGTAGACATCGGAGGTAGAGTGCTTGCTCCCGAGGAGGTGGAAGCACGGGAGGCCGCCGCCGCTGCAGAAGATAGCATTCTTGTCGGGGATGAGACTATCTCTAGCCTGCAGCTAGAAGACCTCGATCTCAGCCCCAAAGCACAACAATGGAGGAACCCTGCTCAAGACAGGGATAGTGGGATCGAGTTACCAGCCCCAGATTTTGGGTAACGAGAAACTAGAATAGGAGAAAGGAAAGGCGGTAGCGGAATGGCTGGTTACACACATACAGGGCACCTCACCACTCACGGGATCTTTTCGATTTCCTAATTTCATCATTGGGACAAGCATATGGGAACGGGGAAAAAAGGGGGGGTTGGGGAAATTTGGCTTTTGCATTCGATACACAGACAACAACAATGACACTATTAACGCGGACTGGAGTTTTTATAACCGCATCTTTGGGGTAAATATACTTCTATGGGGTGTATTGGATACTTATCTGGCCGGGCGCACATTTTTCTTTTGTCCTCTTTTTTTTGTACAGAGCCTTATTCTGATATCATGTAACATTAGATACCCCAGTACATAAAGTGCGCGAATACGTCCGGGCCGTGGAAGAAGGCAGAAAGGCAGCAGCATCGCAGGCCAGTTGGAATATCTTGCATACAAAACCAACCAACCGACATAAGAACCAAACTACAATCTGATACCCAATATATATATTTCATCTCACCTTTACTGCTTGCATCATCAAAAACAACATCGAATGGAGAGGGCCTGGCCGTAAAGCCAGCATATCATCATATGTGTGTGTGTGCGGTGCCCAACTGAATTTGCCATGGCCCCCCTTATCTATCTATCTTTTTTGCAAAGTTTTGATCCAGCAAAAAAAAAAGAAAACCAAGTTCACTGTTCTGTCAGACAACACCACACCAATTCAGCAGATCAACACACGTAAATAAATGTTTATTATTAAGTAAGTAGTTAGTTAGTTAGAGTATTGGAGCATGGCGGCAAATAAAGATGCTCTGCTCTGACTTGATGTAACCCGGGGTGGGGAGGCTAAACTGAACTCCCCGCGTATATGATTATTATCATTATTATTGCTATAAGATTTTGTAGGGGCGGTAAATTAAAGTTAGAGATCTAAACTACAGAGTACGTGCGTAGAGAAAACGGGGGGAACAGACCCCAGGAAAGAAGAAGAAGAAGAAGGGAATTTTGATATGTGCAAAGCGGTGTTAGGAAGTTAGGTAGTCTGAGGGAGGAGAGAGAGAGAGAGAGAGAGAGCTGGGGTCGTCCCCAAGTCAATCGCCTGACAGTCCCACGCGTCCGTTGTCCTCTCCCTGGGAGGCTCCTCGTTAAAGATCAGTGCCCCACTGCCACCCCCCCACCCTTTTTCCGAGGCTACTAATGCTCCCTCCCCTCCATGTCTGTGTGAGTGTGCAAAATTCTCGCGTGTCCGTGAATACATATGTCATTTAATCCAAAGTATGTACAATCGGGTAGATTTAGTAAGAACCTACGTGTACGTACGTACGTACGTGCAGAGATGATGAAAGGTTCTGATTCTGGTTGATTTGATGGATCTAATATGCTTAGTTGGAAAGGGATTCATAAGAGATAGATTATAAACTCTCGTCTAGTATTAGAAGTCGGGTAGGGTAAGGTAGTAGTAAGTAGAGTTGAGATCAAATCTAAAAGAAGGTATAATAAACCAGAAGTGAAGAAGAAGGGAAAGAAAAATTTGCTAGATGCAAAGATGATGCAATGTGTGTGAAGGACGAGAAACGACGCAGACCACTACTTATAAGTCAATCTTCTTCCCTACAGTCGTCCCTTCCTCCTAGTCCCGAACCTCAAAAGGATATCATGTCAATGCCCTCCTCCCATGTCCCGTTGCTCTCTCTTTCTCTATGGTTATGAGGATATGTTTGCCCCCCCAGTATCCAAACCAAGACAAGACCACCAACATAGTTCCCACACCCTATGTACTAACGTAACGTACTCTCGAGCCCCCCCCCATCTAATCTATCTAGAATGGTTGGTTTATGTTATGAGGAGGAGGAGGTGGACGCCTTGGGCACATTCGGCGCGTCCGCGGCGGTAGCAGCTGCTTGCGCGGCATGGATTGATGAGACCCCTCCCTTGGCGTCGCCATTGGTCTTGTCTGCTGCCTTCTTGCCGTCCTTTTCCTTACCCTTCTTCTTGGACTCCTTTTCCTTCTTCATCGCTGCCTCGGCGACGAGCTGCTCAAAGGCCATGTAGTCGCCTTCTTCTTCGGCTGTGCGCTTGGCCTATTTTTCATCTGTCAGCAAAACCACACTGTCACAATCATTGAGAGAGAGAGGGGGGGAGGGGACTCACATTTGAACAAATCTCACCGATCAAGACCAGCGCCTGCGCCCTCTCCAACCTCTTCGGGAGCGGCACCTTCTTGTCGTTGAGTATCGAGTCGCAGACCTCTCGGAGCACGCCCTGGATCTCAAACTTGCTGCCCCGCCACGCGGCCGTCAGAATCTTGCCCGTCACGCGCCGCTCGTACTCCATCTTCTTCTCGTCGGTCCACTCCTCGCCGCCCTCTTGTTCGAGACGTGCCATTTCCTCCATGGACGCCTGCGCATCGATGGCGCTGCTGATCGTGTTCCACGTGTCCTTGACAAGCGTGCCCTTGTCCTTCATCCGGTTCAGGAAGCCGCCCATGCCGAAGAACTTCTGGGAGCGTAGCAGGGTGGTGCCCTTGCTGACGTATACTGCCCCGATGGCGTGGAGGATGTCCAGCCCGAACGACTCCATCTTGAGATCCTCCACTTCCAGGCGCATCTTTTCTTGGAAGGCCTTGGTGACGTCTTGCCCTTTGTCAGTCTCTGTCCAGATGGAGATACGGTCCAATAGCTTCTTGGAGAGCGTGTCGATCCGTTCTTGACGGATCCGGTTGCGCTCTTTCTCGTAAGCCGCCAGTTGCTCGCGCTGTTCTTTGGTCAGACCTGACTTGGCCTTCTTGTTCTTGTCCTTTTTCCTCAAATCTGTACCGGACTCGTCGGTTCCAGCTACCTCGTCCGACGGCCGGTCCATAAGGGCAGGTCGAAGTGGGATCTGAGTGGTCCGCCTCCTCGGGGTAGATGCTCCGGAGCCTGGTGTCGGCGATGGTGAAGGAGATAGGGATGTGCGCTTCGCAGAGCTACCCGGCGCTGGCGGCGCATTCGGAACGCCCTGGTGTTCTGAACTCTCATCCTCAACCACTACTGTCGGAGGCTTCACACTCGGGGCGTCTGCCGTTCCTGCTGCGGGTGCGGCGCCGCCTGCCGTCTTCAGACTCTCCTTGATCGCTTCGTCTGTGCCGGGAAACTCGCCTTCGGCAGCACCAGGTGCGGTTGCCTCTTCCTCCCCCTCCTCCCCTTCCGCGCCGGCCATTGTGATATCCATGGTGGCGGTGAGGTCCTTCATCAGGCTGATCTCGCCGATCCAGTCCACGAAGGCATCGCCACCGAATATGCTTGTGAAGAACTCGGCCGGGTCGACGAAGCCTTCGGTTGGTCGCGCTGATTCCTTGCCATATTTGTCATATGCTTTGCGCAGCTCGGTGTCTGATAGCACTTGGTATGCCTCACCGATAGCTTGGAACTTCTCGTGCGCAGTGGGATCGTTCGGGTTCTTGTCTAGCGAGTACAGGCGCCAGTTAACATAAGATGAATTCGGAAGTAGGAAGAGGGTGTTGGTGAAATGCGACGTCGCTGTAGAGAAGCTGACACGAGTGTCACATGCAGAAGAGAAGAGAGATTTAAGCTTCCTCCCAAGAAATTCGCGCTTACCTGGATGATGGACGATGGCGAGTTTCCGATAGGCCTTCTTGATTTCAAGCTCTGTAGCCGTCGGCTTGACACCTAGCGTGTCATAATATGCAGTATCGACCACCATGACCGCAACGGAGAATCTGATGGAACTTTGGGTGACAGTCTGGGTGTCAAGGTTTGCTAAACTGGTAACGAATAAGTAGAGCGTAATCCTCCTCAGGTCGAAGGCTGTGTGGATAGAAAAGAGTCAGATAATACAGGGCCGAACAAGATTAAAATCTGTTCGTGCGATATATGCGGAAGCACTTATAGGTAGGTGTTCAAGGTGCAAGATTCAACGGTAGGCTTTTAGTTCAACTTTTGATGATTGCGCTAGACGCCGTTCGCCGCTCGGACGATTTCTGGCAGCTGAAGCCTTGCATAGCCCCGGTCAGATTACGTAGGTTGTCAACCGCCGCAGTGCAACCGATATTGAATTTTGGCGGGGTCGGTGCTGTCCCTTTGCGTCGGGTGGCGGCGGCCTGCATCGTCGTCAAACAATGGCGATAGAGCATATGAATGCTCCTTGGCCTGTAAGACGACCGTTGCATCTATTCACCTGCGTGAAGGTTTCTTTCATACCATGGCAAGCACATTCGCTATCACATTCGCGTCTTTCATTTATTGTAACGATCTGCTGTCGTATCTCAGCCGCAAACTTCTTGCCCGCACGGGTAGCTGCAAGCCCCACCATCGATCCTGTTGTCCTTCCTGCCACCGTTCGCGCATATTGTGAGCAGGACAAAGGTGCTCAAACCGGTTGATTCATTGCAAAAGGCAAGTATGCATTTGGCTTTATATTGGTATGAATTTGCCTTGGAATATCCTAAATGCCTGTCTCCGAACTCCGTGCTGAAGTTGTCTATCCAAACCCCGCCTCTGCAGGGTTCATGTGAAGATGCCCAATGCAGAACTTTTTTGTTCCCCATCTCTTCTTAACTCCAGGTACCTATTGGACGCCAGCAGCCTTCATCCGCTCGAAACACTTCCTGTACGCCTCGTGAACTTCCGGCACCTCGTAGTTGTATTCCTTCAGCTTAGTGGTTAACTTGGTAGTGTCGAGCTTGCAATTGCTGCGACCGGCCTTAATGACCTTGGCCTGTTCCTCGAGGCTGAAGTTCTTCCATATGAGCGACGGGCGCACGATGTCGCGGAATAGGGTGAGCACCTCGTTGTGCGAGATGGCGCCTGGGTTTGTGAAGTTGTAGATACCAACTTCGTTGTTTTCGGCGAGCAGAATGGATGCTGGCAGCAGGTCCGTGAGGATAGTGTTACTGTTGGGGATGTCCACCACCCGCTCATATTTTGTGATCTTGGTCACGAAGTTGCGCGCGTTCAGGTCGTCCGAGACAGGCATCCGCAGCCGGAGGATCAGGCAGTTCTTGTAGTGCTTCATAACCTGGAGAGTCCAACATAGTCAGCAATGGCGACAACATGCGCTAATAGGTGAGCACAAGCAACTTGCCTCTTCAACATGAGCCTTGGTCTCGGAGTAGAAGCTGCCAGCGAAGTTGGCCGGGTCTGTCTCCTTGAAGCCCGGTCCGTCCCACGGATGCGCCTCGTCGTACTGGTAGATGCAGCCAGTGGCAAACACAGTGCAATGAATGTCCTTGAGGAAGCAGCAGTCGGTCAGGTTCAGTGTGCCGACAACATTGGACCGCATAGTCGCCTCCTTGTTGTCCTCGCACCAGTCGACGTTGGGGCGTCCGGTGCTGCCAGCCGCATTCAGCACATGAGTGGGCTTAACTCGGTCGAGCTCCGCAAGGACGGCTTCGCGGTCTTCCATCCGAATAGTGGTTGTGTAGACCTCTTTGCCTTGACCTTCGAGGAGAGTCTTGAGGTGGCCGGCCACCCAACCGTTGCCACCCCAGATCAGGAAGCGGTTGACTTTAGTACCGTTCGCAGCCATTGTGTGTGATAAAAGCAGGAAGCTTGATGAACTGGCAACAGATAACTATATCTAAAGGAAGGATTGAGGGGCCGAATGCAAAGAATGACTCCACAGGTGTTGTTTAAGAGAGGGAGAGGGGGAAAAGAGAGACTGCGGGAACGAGAGGATAGACGGTGAAGGTATACGAAGCAGTAAGGGAGGTGGGCTGGGAGAGCTCCATGTCCGTGGAGCCCAATAGGTAATTCCAGCCTCAATACTTGACTTGCACTCAAGCTTGATGTGCTAAGGATGTACCGATCTGAATCGGCCGCCCACTCAGCGGATGCGCCTTGCCAAACACGGGGAGCTAACGCAGCGCCAACAGAGGTCTCGACGGGACACCTGCAGAAAGTGGCACTTGACGGTGAAGCAATCAATCCCAGCTGAGGGGCGGAACGCGTGTCAATCTGCTGCTAGCCCCTGGGTTGTATGTAAACCTGGAATGCTAGTGATGGTGGGGGTTGTCCAGGAAGGCTGGAGTAACTACATCCACACAATGTCGGAAGAGGGGAGTTGGCATGGAAGAGTAGAGGGAAACAGTCGAATTTCGACTTTCCCGCCCCTCTTATCGCCACTATCGCTGCATCCCCTAACAGACAGCATGGCTGAACGGCGGCTAAGATCTCGAGGCTTGAGAGGGGTCTGGAACGGTAAAAAGAAAAGCCATGAGTACTTGTCACACAAGTTTTATCCCTAGACCCGAACCAACTTGCGGCTTTGCGACCATCAACGGCGCAGCAAGCCATTCGTGTGGAACACGAGGCTCGTACGTCTGGACGTAGCGGCAATGCGGGCAGCTAGCAGAATGAACAGTGCACAAATCTCCCTTCAGCAGCAAGAAGCGCACCATTGACCAATGGACCCAATGGACGCCTCATTGGCACCACACTCGGTGTCGGGTTATTGGTGTAATTGCCGTTGGCAGTTTCGCTTCTGAGTTTTCCCGCCTAAGCTCCAAGGCCGATCGTCCTACCCCGGTTGAATACAAAATTCCTGTGGAGTCTTCTCCTGTCACCCTGAGGACCTACATTTCCCTTCACGACTTTCGCATTCACCTTCACATCTTTTCACGCCGAATAGTTGCGACGTTGCTTAACCAATCGAAGCTCTTCCCTTACGGCTGCCCCAATACACGATCCATTTTCGGTTCAACATCGAAACCCGCTCCAGAAAGACCCGACATTCTCCTGAATCGCCCTCCCACGAGACGTCGAGGAACCCTCGACCACCCAAGCCGAAGATGGTCGCTGCTAAGACGATTGTCTATCTCCTCTGCCACCCAAATCAGCTACGATCCATTGTGCAATGGTAGGTGTTCGACTTCCAAGGTCCCATCCATCACTGGTCCGACCTTATTAACATATTTTGCAGGAAAGTGTGGCACGAGCCTGTCCATAGACGCGACCCGTCGAAAGAGACGCCCACCGAAAAATCATGCTTCCACTATCTCAACTTGACTTCGCGGTCGTTCTCGGCGGTTATCCAAGAGCTCAATCCTGAGCTGTTGATGCCAATTTGCCTTTTCTACTTGGTGCTGCGTGGGCTGGACACAATCGAAGATGACATGACCATAGACATCAAGGAGAAGGAGCCCTTGCTACGGAATTTCCACAACCTCATGGAGCAGGATGGGTGGACATTCGACAAGAACGGCCCGAACGAGAAGGACCGCGAGTTGCTTGTGCATTTCGACGATGTTATCGCAGAGCTAAAGAAGGTCAAGAAGCCGTACTATGAGATCATCAAGGATATCACTGTCAAGATGGGCAATGGCATGGCCGACTATGCGCTCAATGCCGAGCACAACACCAATGGCGTCAACACCATCCCCGAATACGAGCTGTACTGTCACTATGTCGCCGGTCTGGTCGGCGAGGGCTTGACGCGGCTATTTGTGGAGAGCAAGCTTGCCAACCCGCAACTGCTCGTTCGCGAGGACCTGACCGAGAGCATGGGCCAGTTCCTGCAAAAGACCAACATTATCCGCGACGTCCACGAGGACTATCTGGACAAGCGCCGTTTCTGGCCCAAGGAGATATGGAGCAAGTATGTCGACAACTGGGACGACATGTTCCTGCCCCAGAACCGGCAAAAAGCGCTGAACTGCAGCTCTGATATGGTCTTGAATGCGCTCAAGCACGCCGACGAGTGTCTGTTCTACATGGCTGGCATACGCGACCAGAGTGTCTTCAACTTCGTCGCCATTCCTCAGAGCATGGCTATTGCGACCCTGGAGCTCGTCTTCCGGAATCCGGCCATCTTCGACAGCCACATCAAGATCACCAAGGGTGATGCGTGCCAGCTCATGATGGAGTCGACACAAAATCTGCGCGTGGTATGCGACGTGTTCCGGAGATATGTGAGGAGGATACACAAGAAGAACGACCCCAGGGATCCCAACTTCTTGGCTATCAGTGCCCAGTGCGGCAAGGTAAGTGGCTCGACAGGCGCATGCAAAACTCGGAACTTTACTGACAAGCGGAGCAGATCGAGCAATTCATCGAGTCGATATTCCCCACGCAAGACCCGAAGAAGATTGCTGCGGGTGTGAAGAACGCAAACCCTGCCACCAAGGACCCTGGCATGGACACAAGCGAAGCCCTCTTCCTCATTCTGGCCGTGCTTGTGGTTCTTGGTCTTGTGGGGGGTCTGATGGTGGGTCCCGATAATTTTTATTTAAACCCCGCAAGCCTTTGCGAACGCTCTTCCGCTTTGCACATATGCTGACACCTGACAGGTTGGAACTGCATGGTACTTTGGTGCAAGGTTTGACATGGTCTTGAATGATGTCCAGTCCAAATTCGCCGGAAATGCCCTCAGCACTACCGGCTCCCCTAGCGCCGTACCATCGACGTTCGGCCACGAGGAGCTGTAATTCACTAATCGGCATACGATCCGGGCCGGTACGGTACATATTGACGAACGCATATACTTTTAATACCCTGTTTTCTCTACCCATTGCGATGAGCTATGACATTACGGGCGCATGGATGATTTGCAGCTAGGTCACAGGTCACTTGAGGGTTCTATAGGATCCAATATCTTATATATATATATTGACCACCCGGCATAGGGTCAAGTTGCTAATCATGACAGTATATACTTCAAAACGTGAGCGATTCTCTGCGTCCCCTTGCTTTCCGGAGTGACTGGCTTGCGCTGCCGAGCGGTGGCATATACACTCAGACAGAGACCAACCCATTGCGGTGGTCATGCAACAAAATAGCACGGATGTCAAATTGCAATCTAGTCGCCCCTTCTGGGGCTCAATGACTGTGGTTGTGCCGAAGATGTGCTGAAACTGAACCCATGGTGCAGGTAGCCTGGTATCCGGGCACGCTGTTGACTGGGCTCCTGGCTCTTTAAATGCAGGGGCTTGTTGATGGTGGACTGCGGACATTTCATGTTTAACTCTTTTGCAATTGTTAACTTGACATGAGACGATTTTAGGTCTATGCGAACGCGTTTTTTTGTTACAGATGACCGTGTATACGTAAGCCTCTGTCTGTTTGTCTCTGTCTGTGGGTTGTGGTTGCGTTTGTCTGGCGTCATGCTGTTTCTTCCGTCTCCGTCGGACATACATGATGAACAAGCAAGGGGTATGTTCGTCTGAGACGACGAGACAGACGTGTCGTATGCGGAGAACCTTACCCATGTCAGACTTCTCGCTCACTGTTCACGCGAGCCGCACACACACTCACACACACTCATTCTTAACCGCTCCTGAAGGATTTGGTAGCGCTTAGTAGTATCCTGTGAACAACGGCAGTGGTAATATCAATTGGAATTGTCAAGTCATATCTTTTGCTCTTTATATTGTTTTCCTATGGTTCAGATGATCGTTGTATATACAAAATGCTTCGATATCCACAATTCCAAATACTCAAAGCCCCGCTAGACGCTTGCCCTCATGTCTATATATGTCCAATTCATTCCATCATTCAACAGTACCGGTCTTTTAGTTCCGGAAGCCATTGTTGGCTATGAGGTCCGTCGTGCCAGCAACGTTGTTCCTGACCTGCGCGCCGGTCGCCGCTGCGAGCTGCTTGATTCTGTCCGAGACGGCAGTCACGTTTGTGATACCCTCCAATGCCATCAGGTACGCTGCTAATCCGCAAACGTGGGGGCTCGCCATGCTGGTCCCGCTCAGCACCGCCGTATCATCGTCTGTCGTTATACCCACGCTGAGGACATTCACGCCGGGCGCGAAGATGTCCACGCCGGCACCGAAATTGCTGAAGGACGCCTTGTTATCTGTCCTCTGGTCAATCGCCCCGACGGTTATGGCAGCAGCAGCAGACCCGGGCGAGGTGTTGGCCGTGTCTTGGTCTTCATTTCCGGCAGCCACCACGGGCACGACTCCCGCGTTGGCGAGGGCGTTGATGGCAGAGTTAACGGCCCTGGAGCGGCTACCGCCTAGAGACATGTTCATCACCGCTTTGCCGGAGCGTCCCGAGTCGGAGGCATTTTGGGCCACTTTTTTTTTTTTTTTTTACTGATGTTAGACCGGAGCAAAGATACTGGAGGAGGAGGAAGCAATGCATAACGTACCAAAGTTCATCCCGGCGATGACACCCGAGTTCGTCCCGGCGCCTTCGGCATCCAACACCTTGACGGCCATGAGACGCACGTTCTTGGCTACGCCGTATGTCACGCCTCCGATCGTGCCGGCGACGTGGCTGCCGTGGCCGTTTTCATCGGTGTCCTGGTCATACATACATGAGAAAACTGAGGGGTTGAGGAGTGGTGGGTTGTAAGAGGGTACTCACAACATCGTTGACAAAGTTGGCAGCAAACGTCGCCCGCCCCTCAAACTCCTCGTGCGTTACCCGGATACCGGTATCAACCACATACGCCGTGATCCCCTGCCCGGCACTCGTGTCAAAGATGTACCCTGCACTTCCGGCCTCTGCGTGACTGAGCCGTGCAAGCCCAGTGGTGGCCTGGTTCTGGACGGTCTGGGCGGTGATGTTGATCCAGGCGTCCTGTTCGATGTAGCTGACCTCGTCGGCGGCAAAGATCTCGTTCATCATCCGGTCATCAGCCTCCAGGGTCATAGCACGCCACTTCCCCATCTTGAACGTGTTCACTGTGGTGGACAGCAGCTTCCCGGACCTAGGGCTGCGCCGGCCCACGTTGCGCTTGGCTACCGTCTTGGCAACACTAGCCCAGTGCGTTGTGACGACATCATCGCTGAAGGTGTTGTTGTATACCACGATGAACTTGTGAGGGATAACGTTTTGCGCGTCTGGGTTTGAGATGGGCACACCAAGGAAGAAGTCACTCTTCAGAGGCTCGGGAAGGGCTGAGACGGAGAGGGAGAGGGCGGAGAGGATGCAGCTCAGTGATAGGAGTCGCACCATGTTGGGCAACCTTCTTTGTCAAAAGTAAAAACGAGTGGAAGTAAGGATCCCAGGCTGTAAACAGCCAAGTTGGGGGGGGGGGGCGGGGGGTAGCAGAAGTGAACGTAAAAGGCGCTGCCTGAGTCGGCTCTGCTAACACGGCAAGCAGTAAGAGAAACGAAGGACTGCACTGAAAGAACGCAAGATGAAAAAGGGCTTTCAAGATGTTATATGCGCAGCATTACCATGAATGAGGCTAAAGAAGAGAAAAAAAATAAAGGATCTGAAAGAGAGGATCTACTGCGCCCCGGTTCCAACAACCAAAGACAACTAGAACGCGTGCAGCATCTAGAAATCGGTGGCGGGTAGAGCTATTTGAATCGCGCGCACCCGAGCAGGCATAACGACAGCCAAGACGGGCGTTGCGTGGAGCATGAACTGCGGCGGCTCCATCTCGCACCTCCTAACGGAAGGTTTCTTGCCTTGGTTTGCTTGGCGGTTTGGGCAAACTGACCATAAGGAAGTAAAAGGGAGGCAAGAAACGCGTCCAGAGTGGAGGTGGACCACGATGCTGCTACCTTTTTCTCCTGGACGCCAAGTCAAACAGTCGATCCTGGGTCGCCAAGAAGGCACATCCTCCGCAGCTAGAATGGAGGCGTCTGCCAACAATTGGCCTCGATGCGCCCGACGCGAGAAACTTGCCCCTAAACTCTAAACGCCATTGTGTGAGAGATATGTACAGCGGCTAAGTTACCTTGCGATTGACAGAGCTCTGTCCGCGATGCAGCTTCTGTACGACGGAGCTTCGGCCGGCGGCGATTAACGGCCTCTCCACGGGTGATGGTAAGGCGGCATTGATCGGATCACTTTTGATCTGAAGTGCTGCCGCAAGAGCGGTAAATATCCAATATCCGCGTTTCTTATTTTACTCAAGCTCCGTAACCCGTCATGAAAAAATAGGCGCTGGTGTTGGTGATGGGACTGCAAGTTGTCAAAGCCGACTGAGCGCCTAAATCTGAGCCTCTGAGACTCATGCAGCCCCTCCATGTCATCGGTGTTGCCTGCCGGTAATGCGAGGATCTAGTGTTAATGAACCTCATCGATCCTTTCCGATACTAGAAATAAGACCGGGCTGTCCTAGAACCGCGATCTAGCTGCCCGTTCCTGCAATTAGTGAGAAGGCATCTCAGCCAATGGTCCATACCATGGGGATGAGGCTCAGAGACTGCCGAGATATTCGGGGAAGCTTGGCAATTAAGCAAGACCTGCAGCCTTCCTCGTGAGGCGGGAAAGGGAAAACCGGGTGCTGTTGGACCGATCCAGGTAAAGATATTTGGAGCTTCCATTTCAGGGCTGGCACTGTGAAGGATAAAGCCCGTCACCTTCTCTCAGCTGGAACAGGCTGGTTGGGTCGCGATTCTCAGGGGTGGCACGAATGATGGGTTGCAACAGATGCGGCCTTGGAGGCGGAGAAATCACAGGGAAGGGGAAGGTCATTTAATGCCCCGCGCTATTTGTAGGTAGCGTTGCGACTGCCGTTATGACGTTCAGGCACCTCTCTTCTACCTTGATACTATCTAGCATTGAAGGCAATTAGGTATTTCATCTGATCTGCCCCTGGTTCTATAGGACGATGCGATACCGTGAATCTCAGAGCAGATCAGGTGAGACTCTGACAAGCCCGGTTGACAAGTGGAAACGGCTGACGAAGTCATGGTTTGTGTTGCGCAGATCTGAAATGGGCTGCTGCACTGTCGGAAGTTTTAATGCCCCACCAACCCATTGGAGACAGTTCGTTTCCAGGCTAAGATACCCGCTCTGAAACAGGACCTCCAGGTTTCGGTTCACAGTACAGACCACCGCCCTAGATTGCCATCAAATCTCACAGCTTCTTAAGGAACTAGGGCTTCTCTGAGATATTCATATGGTAACCGGTAACTCTTGGATGGTAGTAAATAGTAAGAAAAACTGAATGGCAAGGCATAGGAGACTTAGCTTGGGCTGAAGCATGGTCTTCGTCCGTACTGGGCTTTCCGGGTTGGGCTACCTCAAACATCTCCGCACAATCTTGGGCGTAGGTGTAACCAGCCACGAAAAGCGATGCCCGGCAATATCCAAGCAGTGTACGGACTAAGTTTCTTTGTATAAGAGCATACTTAAAGCTTGCGAAGTTAGCGTCTTCTTAGGATGGCACGCATTGCAACCCTTCGGCAACCCTTCGTAAGACTCGGAATATATACCTATGTACTCCAGAGGCAGTCTTCGTTGAACGGAGACGTGCTTTTTGCCGAGCTTTACCCTTCAACGGACGATTAAGAACTTCTTAGCCTGCCGTTGCATCCGCTCTTGGACTTTATTAGGCAGGCCCGCCGACAACGTTAACGACCCTACAATGTCTTGGACATTACCTGGTCTGCCTTAGTTAGGTGAGCGATCAGTTTTGAGTTCTATTAAGAATAAGGAAAAAAGATATCACACAGGTGGAAGCCCAACTCTGGGGTCATTCCTCGCTTTGTGGCTTTAGATGCGCCCGGCCACAGGCGGGCATGTTTAACAGCACGCGCCAACATGAGTGCCAGCTAATAGAGCGACTCATGGCCTCACCACATACGAAGGACACTCAGGGCTTCGGGTAGTCCGTGTCCCACTCGTCATCCATGGATCCATTGAGCAAGACCGGTGCTGATGCCTTGGGAAGTGCAGAAGCCTAACCAAGCCTGAATAAGTGTTGTGATTGTTCTCACTAATTATGCCAACTTGTCACAATTGGGAAAGTCTTGCCAGGCGGTCCATCGACCGCCATGGCGCGGGCCACGTATCCGGACAGGGTGTTCACAAACCTTAAGGCGCTATTCCAGTGACTTCTTGTTGATGCCCCACGATCCGGGGTCAACAGTTCTGCAGTGACAGAGAGGGACAGATTCATGCACGTTAGACCGGTAATTATGTACATGGTTTGCGGTAGGTTCCAAGCGAGTGCCTTTCTTATCTCTTCCGCCCGCCTTGAGGCGGCTGGCCGGGCAGTTCCTGAGTGGCTTGTGCGTATCGTCCCTGCCCGCCTGCCAGTGGCTGTCATTGCATTCCTGGAACTGGCGGTAGTGCGCGCTGAGCTGTTGTGTGGCACTGGACACACAAGCCAATTTACGCGGTGGGCGGCTGTGCATGTCGTGTCTCAGAGCACTCATTAAAAAAACTCTCGATTTCTAGTGGGCGCTTGGTCCTGGTTTTCCGGCCTTCCCCTCAATCTTGCGACTGGTGCCAATACTTGATGTCCTTCGTCAATCTTTAACACTTGCCTTTGCCCTCAAGGGATGCCCAATCCTCCCTTTTGCTGCACGATTACTTCTACGTCCTCTGCCACGACGCACGTCTATTGATACCCAAGTCGACATATCTAGCAGAAGCATCCCCACCGCGCCAACACAACCCGCTCCGCCATTGCGAGCCCAGTCCTCGGCGCGAGATCCAAACTCTATTGGATGCTCAACGGCCAGTCCGCCAATCCGGCCCAAAATCGCAACCTAACCCCCGCGGGCTCTCCTCACGCGACCCTTGGACACTGTCTGCAAACAAAAACACTGCGAGGGACGAGTGCCAACGGCTGACGGGCAGTCGCTGGGTGTTACTTAAAGTAATCGGCAGACTTCGGCAGACTTCGCCGGCCTGAGCAAGAGTTGACGGATCCCTCGATTTCTGACGGCGCTTGCGATCCCTCCTCGTCTGTGCCATACGCCGCCAATCCCGCCTGCGGCTGTACTAGAGAAAATTCTGCGCTCTTTGCCATGACCGTCGAACCTCCTGACGATTGAATCGATGTCACCACCCAGAAATATGTCTCTTTCCGCTGCGCCGTTCCTAGACGAGGACCATGTCGAGCCCCTCACTATCGATACGAGACTTCCTCGCGCTGAACGGGCTCAGTCAATTGACGAAGATGAGGGGAAAGCGGCCGTCGAACTGGCGTCAATCATGACGACGGCATCAAATCCTGTGTCCCCGGGTCCGTCAAGTCCGCCGCTCGAGCAAGGCCGAGTGCAGGATTTCGTGCCTCCGACCAGACCGAGCAGTACACCCTTTCCGCAGCCTGAGCATGGGAACACAGACCTGCCATTTCTCAGCTGTTCGTCAGATGCCGAGATGGATTTGGATGAACCGGAGGACGTCGAACCGCCGGCACTATCCGCGCTGGGCGAGGCCGTCGGAACGAACCTCAACGATCTCCCCGCCGAAATACACGAGTGCATACTCGATCATTTGTTTGGCTTCCGAATATCGACGACCTCAAAGAGCTCAATCACCCGATGGGGCACGGCGCTGCGACACTCTAGGAGAAAGGAATTGTCGGAGTTGGCTCTGGTGAGCGCAGTGTGGAGAGTGTTGATTCAGGAGCGGCTGTACCGACACACAAAGCTGAAGGCGACAATCTCGTCCCTGAGGGAGTCGTTTGAGTATTTCTCATCCCATCCTCATCTTCGGCCATATATCAAGCACATAGAGATTTGGTTCCCTGTATTTCAGCCAAAGTCCGGGCCTCTGGCATTTCCGTTCCTGAACTCTCTTCCAATGGTTACTGTAGATGGCCTGGCAACCACGTCGTACATTCTGCCTGTCGACAATTGCTCGCTGGAAGAGGCATTCTATTTTGTGGCTGAAACCTTCCCAGAGGTGTCCGTTATGACACTAGAAGGCGGCGAACGGAGGAAGGCGCCGAAGGTACGGCATTGGATCCAAGAACCAGAACCGGGGACGAGACCAATGCCCAAGATCGACTCGGTGCGCACGCTTATCTGCAAGGGTCAATGGAATTTGATCAGGGGAGAGGACGACTTCGAGACTATCCGGTCCGCCTTACCAAACTTACAAGAGTGGCACGCGAACTACAGCAAACCGAAGTCCAAGAGCTACCTCACCATGGCCGATATTCTCATGAGGCCGATGCGTCTGACTGCGCTCAACATTTGCATCGAGTGTGATTATCGACGAGAGCTGTCCTTCCCGCCATACTTCATGAAGGTGTCGAACAAGGTCCACTTTTGCTCGAGACTAGCGCACGCCGCAGCGTCACCATCCTTGGAGCACATCTCGTACACGGGCCGAGTATGCAAGCAGTTTTTTGTCGATTTGATGGCCAGAAACAAGGACTCGAGGTTATCGCGTCTCAGGTCGATTGACTTGACGGTCAAGAACTGCTGTCGGCAAGTGGCTCATTGGAATGAGTCCGGGTCGGGAATCACGGATATGAACTTTATCAACGCATTTGAGGCTTTGGTTATTGCAGGAATAAGGGCTCTTGGAAAGCTTCCGAAGGTTCAGTCCCTCAGGATCCGCTACGTGGACCTTGGTGAGTTATGCTTTTCTCCGATATGTACTGGGTATGCCTGGCTTACATTTTGATGCTCATTCAGACTCGCCGGTACCCCCACTAAACCCTTACTTCCTCCTACGTGACGGCTGGTGCTCGGGTGTGTGGAGTGACGCTATCGTCTCCGAGCTTAATCGTGTCCGGCCGAACGCCCGTTTCGAAGATCTGGCGGAGTCCTTCGGGGAAGTTGGCCACGGCAAGGACGGCCGGATGACCATCAGCCCCGAGTTTCCCAAGTCGAGGGTCTTGTCCCTCAAGCTGTCCAACTACGCGCTGTTGAGCAATGGCATCTCCATAACATGATACGATAGGCAAAAACTGCCATGCATCCGACTTCGCCAAGTTGAGACAGGACACATCGTCGAGTCGGACGGAATTTTTAACGCCTCGGTTTTTCCTTACATACCCGTTTCGAGCATGGCGTTTTGGTTATTTGGCAGGGAGTTATCCGCGGTACCTAATTTGACATAGACTGGGGGGTGTTGTCAAGAGCTCAAGCTTTCCAAAAGCCAGCCATATTTGTCTCTATTTACTAGTGTTTAGGGGCTACTGTGCATCCATAGGGGGAGCGGTCGGAGGAATTATCATCAGGAGGGAACATCTACGAGGTCAACCAACCCAGGCGAGTCTATTTTGCTGTTACGTTTTGTTTATGAGGGTGTGATCAACGGATATAAATACCTTGTATGTCTTCTCTGTCTTCGTGTCTTGAGTAGGAGAGGCGGAAGCGATGCACATAGAGTGGGAGGGACTGAGATGACAGGAGATACCATATCACAGAAGGAAGCATTTCGAGATGCGCAAAGATCACTACTAGCTAGCTTGGACAGGTTGGACGGGCACTGTCATATTTGTGTGTTTGGGATGGGTTAATGAGCACCGAATACCCTAGTGAATTTGATGATGGGAAGGCATGTCTAATAATTTAAAACTACAGTTTCAGCCATCTTATCTCACATGTGAAACTAAATAACCACACTTTATCACAGCTTTGACGACGGGGCTCCTACATCAGATATGATGATACCCAGAATCCAGCAGTTAACCAAGAAGAACCCCAACGAAGTCAACCAGAGGCCAGGTAAGAACGTGCTCCTCCCCAGAAATTCGAGCTCATAACCCTGCTGTAACCACAGGCCCTGCGAGACAACCCACAGTACCAGCGCCGACATCCCCAGCGTCTTGTTCCGCAGGAAAGATGACCGAGGGAGATAAAGCGGTAAGAAGACCATGTACCATAGAAAGTACTACCCTCATCAGCCACTGCCACACGCGAACTTCTAATGTAGGAGAGGGTGCTTACCTGGCTAGTGCAAACCTTATTAAACGCGACAAACGCAAAGGTCTGGGCTAGCATGGCCGTGGGTAGATCCTTCTTGGCCATTACCAGCGGGATCAGAACACATGATAACAATAACTGCGGCAGGAAAGCCACGGACTCGATCCGCAGACCGGACTGCGTCGGAAACGCAGACGCGAGATACAGCTGGATGTTGTAGGGCGAGAAATTATGCCGGTGGTCGATGCGCGTTACGTGGTGGAAGTAGGTGTGCACCAGGAACGGGCCGCCATATCTAACCCGTTAGCAACTGTACCTTTTGTGTATGTGGTAAGCGGGAGAGGGGGCTTACAGGTAAAACATGACAACGTTCAACGCTATAAACGTAGCCAGACTGACGACTGCCAACCTCAGCCTCGCCGGGGTTACAAACCCTCTCATACGACCAGCCAAACTCTTACCAGCCAGACCAGCGGTACTGTGGTGGTCAAGCCACCAGACGATAGACGGCGCGTAGATGAAGGGGTAGATCTTGAAGTGCACCCCGAACCCAAGTAACAAACCCGCGAGGGTGATCTTGCGGGAGAGGACGGCCCAGAGGAGAGCCATGACTAGGACCCCAAGTAGACCCTCAGAGGAGCCGCGGGTAGAGATGGTCGCGACCATGGGGTTGAGCAGCCAGATTGCCGCATATTTGCGTGCCGTGGCAGCGTCCATGCGGCTGTGAGTGATGAGAACGCGCTCGATGAGCCACCCGGCCACCAGGTCAGCTACCGCAAACATGACCTTGCCGGAGCTGAAAAGGGCGGTATCCAAGACATGGCTCGTAGGGTTGGTGCGCCATGTCGTCGGCAGCAAAAGCCATGCCAACAAAGGAGTGTAGCGGTATGTCTCCCGGGCATAAGGGCTCTTCCCCCGGGAGACAAAACGCGCCGCGTCGGTGAATACCAAGTAGTCGATGTCTGTGTACTTCACTGGCGAGTTGGCGTCTTGCCATAACCCGTAGACGAGGAGGATGATGCGGAGGGCGGCCGCGGAGAGGTAGAGGGGTGTTGGGGTTGAGAAGAATGAGTTGAGGAAGCTGCTGGAAGGTGAAGCGGATATTGACACCGTGCTCTTTTCAGAGGGACGACCCTCCGCTGAAGGGCGGCTCTCCGTTGAGCGTTTGGCCATCCTGCGTTCTGCAGTGGGATTCTGCCAACTGTGTGGATGACTGGTGGCCGTACCCGACAATATGGGCAGTCACGACCCGACACCGACGGATTCCTCAATTGCAAATGCAGCTCGGAACAGAACGACTCCACACCGTCACAACATCACTGTGACGTGCAAACAAATCTTCACAGCTCCAACTCTCGCACTGTTCAGGCAGTTCCCCTCTCAACACAGCAACTTTTCAGTCGGATAGTGTTTTTGAAAGATATTAAAGCTCCTGCCCATCCCAGCCAAATCTGTTCCCAATTGCTGCAAGCGATCCCGGACAATTTGCCCCGCTTCCACACCTCGGCGTTTGCCTATTGGATCATCATCCCCGGTCATTCTCACGTCAAAAGTTGGAAATGGATGAGAAGCATCACCTCGAGCATAAATCGGCAAACACCGATCACAAAGTCAAAGACATGGCTACGAAACGCGACTGGCAGGGCAACACAAAAGGCCACCACGGAGGAGGGCCGAAGCTGGCGCCGAGGCCGAAACAGAACATCGTCAAGAACGCCTACACACCCATGTTCGAGCGCCTCCGCGATGAGCTTGACCAGCATCATGATCGCCGAGATCGCCTTGGGAAGGCTTCCAGAGATGTTACTGCCTTGAGCAAGAAGATGTGACTATCAACAAACCCATATCGTTTTTGGGTCGACGCTGACAGATTTTAGCATCTTCTCATTGCAACGGTATGAACCCCTCAATGCAGCCGCATGAGATGCATTTAATGCCACCGGCCCTCACGGCGCGATAAAAAGAGCATCTCGATTTGAGATAGGGTGCTAACTCAGTGTCAGAGTCCGGAAGATTGAGAAGGACCTCCCACAAGCCATCCAGACCGAAGTCGACTCACGCCTGAGCGAAATCGCCAAGCTACTAGCAGTCATCGCTCCGGAAATTCAGGGTATCAACCGTTACCGCTACGAGCGCTCTCTCAGCTGTCTAGAGGAGCTGATTGAGGCTCTGACATTTTGCCACTATATCAAAACTCAAACGCTCGCCAGCCTGGAGCAGATGAGGCTTGCCGTAGAGGAACTGGCCCGCAAGGGGGCAGTCCCTGAAGACGAGGTCATGACTGGCGTTGAGGAGACTGCTCCTCAGCCAGAGAAGACCGCAGAGAAAGAGGCCCCGACTGTATCGATCACAGAGGACGACTATCTGTATGGAGTCTTTGACCTGACTGGTGAGATGATGAGGTTCGCAACTACAACTGCAGCGCTCAGCGGTGGAATGGCTAGCGCAGCAGATGGCGATGGGGATGAACCTCGTACCATTGTCCAGGATATCCAAGAGATTGGTAGCTTCATAGAAATGCTCCCGCTACGGTCGGGTCACAGGACTACGTGGGAGAAGAAAGTCGAGGTTATGAGGCAGTCCATTGAGAAGGTCGAGAAGCTAGGTTATGGCTGGAAGGTTCGGGGAAGTGAGCGCCCTGCTGGCTGGGTTCCTGACTTGAGCCCCGGCGATCAAGGAGATCTGGAGGAGTGATCTTCGTTTAGGAAGGAGACACCGCCTGTAGCATCTAAATTGAAGAAATTGGCAGAGAGCTTTGGCGCCGCCCTTCTTAGATTGGAAACCGGCATCTCCAGAAATGCGCGTGACCACGCATCCGATGAAGGCCAGCGAGAAGTTGTCCGAATTGCGTGGGCCTGGGCATGTTATTGTTCTCCTCGTGACTGTACTGACCGGAATGCGAACCTCTGACGGAATTTCTCTCTCGTCTCCACATTAACTACAATGGGTTTGTTGTGAGCAAGTTACTCAAGAGAAGGGTGGCTCTTTCCCCTATTCACTTCTGCTCCTTCCCTCCTCTCTTTTACATCAAACGTGAGACATTTTCTCAAATCCCGAGACAACACCTCAGTTCTTAAAGAGCGTCGGTCGCGCCCGAACTGCCTATCGTGCAATCCCCCATCCTTCCTCCTTGCCATCTCACGCACGTCTGCCTAAGATGACTTCTTGCTTCGCTACCCTGATACTCAGCCTCCTGGCTGTCGCAACCCTTCCCGCACTCGCCCATGGCGACCTGAAGCAGGAGCTCGCCGATCGAGCGGCATTCGCGCAGTTCAACAAGATGAGCCTCTCGCACTGCGCTGACAAGATGACCGCCGATAGAATCCATGAGAAGGCTGCTCGTCGTCGTGTGAGCCTCTTCCAAGACATCCACAAGCGTCGGCTTGAAGGTATAACCGCATGATCTTGACTAAAGAATGAGTGAAAACTGACCAAGACCTAGATCGTGCTACCAACAACCCCTTGGACATTGACCACTCAGCCAACAATCTTGGTTTTAGTCTGAAAACACCAGAGCCTATTATACTCGAGGAGTTCAGCGCCGTCGGTCGGAACGGGTGTGTCATTGCGCCGGAGTCTACTGAGGGACCTTTCTGTCAGTGAACGCTCCCTCCTCGCCAATGACAGCTGTGTAGGGTTGAAGATGACTAATAGTTGGTTGCAGATGTCGAGGGAGAGTATGTTCGTCCAACTCTCCGGGAGGATCAGACCGGCGTTCCTCTGTGAGCACCCCTATGTTATCACCGCGTTCAATGATGATGTACTGATCTCGAAAACAGCTGTAAGAACTTTTGAGAACGAGCTCTCAGTCGTGATGCTTGCTGCTAACTGGGTGAAGACATCGACCTTCAAGTGTTCGATTCATCTACCTGCAAGCCTGTCACTGACATCTTCGTAGAGCTTTGGAGTAAGCGACCCTTTCATCTGACCTTGGCAGCATGCAGGGGCAGTCGCTGACCTCTATCACAGACTGCAACGCTACGGGGGTTTATGGCGGCATCGAGTTCGACTGGGACCCTTCCAACGTTCGCCGCACTTGGCTTCGCGGCTTGCAGGAGACAAAGCAGGACGGATCCGTGTCTTTTAGTACCATCTTTCCGGGGCATTATGAAGGTCGCACTTCACATGTGTAAGCAATTTCTCTTCTCTTTTCTCTTACAGACCCCTTTTGCAGGGGAACTGGTTAGATTGCTGACGGAGACAAAGTCACGTCATGACACACGTCAACGCAACAGCTCTACCAAACGGTACAGTATACGACGACATGGCAACGCACGCCGGGCAGTTCTTCTTTGACCAGAACCTCATCGACACCATCGAAGCTTTGTACCCATATAACGAGAACAAAGCTCCGCTGTTACGCAATGCCAACGACTCCTTCCTCCTAAGCGAGGCCTACACCAGTGATCCGTTCTTCCAGTGGGCATGGCTGGATAGCGAATTCAAGAGCGTTGGACTGCTGGCCTGGATTGCTTTCGGGATTAACATGACAGAGCGTAGAGAGATTCACGTCGCGGAGACTCTGTTGGCCAGAGGAGCTCAGCCGACTGGCGTTGTTATGTAATAATGAGCAAACATAACGATGGCTGCCATGTAGCCTGGTATCTAATGGGAGCAACGAGATAGGAGGATGACCAGATGGAGAACATCTAAGAATACCTACTTAGGAAACAAACCCCTCTCAATCTTAGCAGCAAGAAAGACAGGTTGCCTTGCAAGGTCATGACTACCGTGTGCCTCGCGAGTTTTCGACCCCCAGAGACTGAGGGTCGGGCGACCGATCCAAACTCGTCCCGCTTGGACCCTTCTGAGCTGCATCAGAAACACCTGCCGAATCAAGTAGCCAAGACAAAGCTCAATACTTCCCGTTGAGATAGGAAGCTTGTCGTGCTTCGTTGGTTAAAACACACGGCCGATATTGCATGACCCACACGCAACCGTGCGTCACTCACAAAAAGGCCATCATTTCGATACCGCTTTCATGACCTAAATCAGCGTCTAAGAAATCAGAGAAAAATCAAGATACTGAAGAGTGCTTGAATATATGTGATACATAGCTGTTTTAATTTTGGTAGCGCTTAGGGCTTAATGGGCAGCTATCTGTATTTGCTCCTGTAGTGTGAAAGGGTTGGTGAAAGCGCTCTTTTTTCACGTGACTGCATGTACTAAAAAGCGGCGCCTCTGAATTTTGCGCAAGCCGATTGGCTGCGAAGCCCTGTTGCCAAGAAAATGTCATTGTTCAACGCCCGAAGGGGATCGGAATCGGCGCGGCTGGGCGCTCGGGCCTGCTGCCTAACTGCCTTCACAGTCCGAGTCACGTCACGATGGGCACGGTGTGGCGTTTTGTCCGGACAACAACAATGGAGAAGCACGCGAAAAACGACGTCAGACCACCGTCGTGGCAGAGAAATAAGTGGGTCGCCACGGCAGGGGTTGTTGCTTTGGTCCTGATCTGCCGGGCAGCGCTTCTTCCACGATGGACCTCTCTCAATCGCTTCTGCGCGGCTGGCCCGACCGCGGTCCATGGTCTGGTTAGCACCACGACCGGACATGTCGAGGTGAATGCTTCTTCACCGTATGGAGAGTTCCCGGTGCCAAATGACCCGTTTCGGTTTTTGCCCTGCACCTTTAGGACGGTGCCGCCAGACTTGAATGATACGGGGCATGAGCAGACCTGGGCGAAGCTGTTTGATCCGAATCCTGAGCACTGGTCATGGGGTCGTCCTGCTGCAAATACATCTAATGTGGTTGGCGGTGGTGGTGGTGGTGATAAGTACGAGGGAAGGGGGGTCTACTTGTGTGGTTATCTCGACGTCGCGCTCGATTACACCAACAGCTCATCAGACAAACGGATTGCGCGGCTGGCGGTCACTAAATATCAAGCGTCTGGACTCGCTCTCAATTCGACGGCAGGACGAGCAGGAGCAGGAGCAGGAGCAGGGAAGAAGAGTGAGAGAACGATAGTCATCGAGCCTGGTGGACCTGGGGGTAGTGGCACGTCGTATGCCTGGCGGGCGGCGGAGACCGTCACCCAGCGCTTCAGCGATGGGAAATTCGATGTTCTGGGCTGGGATCCCCGGGGTGTAAATATTTCGCTGCCGGCGGTAGCATGTTTCCCGTATGATGTCGATCGCGACCGCTGGGCCTTGTTTTCGGGGCAGTATCGCGAGGTTTCCCCATCGCCGCGGGCGCAGCTGGAGATCGCGGATGCCATGAACGATGCCATTTTCAGGGCTTGCTGGGAGAAATACGGAGATCTGGGCCGGTTCATGGGGACGGCCTTTGTGGCGCGCGACATGGAGGAGATTCGCAAGGCGCTCGGCGAGGACGAGCTCACTGGGTATTTGGTCAGTTACGGCACCGGAATCGGACAAACGTATGCCAGCATGTTTCCTGACAGCGTCGGGCGCATGATACTGGACGGGACGGAATACGTGAGGGATCATCGTCTACTCGGAGGATTTGGGTTTACGGCGCTGGATAATGTGACGAACGCGTGGCATGATGGGTTCTTGGGGGAGTGCATCCACGCCGGGCCCAAATACTGCACTCTCGCACAACCTCTTAACAATGGGACGCAGACAGTTGCGCTGGATGACCTGGGAGACCGGATGGGGAAGCTGATGGAGGACTTGATTGAGCGCCCGGTCGCTGGGTACAGCGAAACGAGCGGACCGACACTGATAACATACACTGCAATGGTTTCGGCAATCTATGGCGCTCTGTATAACGCCAGAAGCTGGCCTGGTCTGGCTCGGATGCTGTGTGAGCTAGAAGCAGGCAACACGACACTGGCAGCGACATTTCTGGAGAACTGGTATTACGACCCTACGCAACCATGCCCGGCTATTGTACCCAAGCCCTCTACGGAGGAACTTACGAGCCTGGTCGTATGTGCAGACTCGTACGATGCGCCTCAGCCGGCAGAGGGTCTGGACTGGTGGCTGTCGCTGTGGGCCAACATGACGGAGCAGTCCTGGATCGCTGGCAACTCGAGGTTCTACTCTGTTTTCCCGTGTAGGCAGTTTATAAAGTACTGGCCTCACCCGGCGGAGGTGTATCGTGGGGATCTGGACCATACCCTCAAGCATCCGGTTCTGCTGATTGCGGAGACATACGACCCTGCCACGCCACTACGGAACGGGAGAAGGCTGGCACAGGAAATGGGCAAGAATGCGAGACTCATTGTGCACCATGGCTATGGACATTCGTCAAGGGATACGTCCAACTGCACTGATTCCATCGCCAAGGCGTTCATCCTTAATGGAACTGTACCCGAGAGCGCGGAGACGGACTGCTACGCCGATGAGAAGCCGTACCTCTACGGTCATAAGAACGAGACATCTCCTGCAGGTATCAAGTTGGTTGGTCAACTGCATGAGCACCCGGAGGATCCGGTCAAGGAGTGGAGGGAACACCTGAAAGAGCTGGCGGCTATGAACCCACGACTACTACCCGGACATTAATCTTGTATTCATCGACCTCTACTTCATGATCTATCTCTTCAGCTCTCTTACATTTTATTTTCATCTGTGCTTCTTATCGGTTTGTGTTTGACCCAAAAGTAGGATACCTCGCCAACAACTGTGTATATTCATCATCGGCGTTCGACCATTCTCAGCCGCCCTGACACTGCAGCCCCTTATTAACACTGCTGTTATTTTGGGTCAGTCGGAAGCCATAAACGTCTGTAAACTTCCACGGCTCCACCGCCCCCTTTCCGTCCGTGGTTCCGGGGTTAGGGAAGATCTCCCAGGTGATCCAACAAATGGCACTACTCGCAGAAACAGGCTCCACGCGGGAGTCGTACTTGCGAATGTCGGCGCCGATCCCGCTGGTGTTGTAGGAACATAGCAAGCGCTCGATGGCCGCCTGGGCATCTGGACGTGTAGCAAAGACTGTGATAGACCCCAAAGTGAAGCTGGTAAAGTTGGGGAGGTACAGCTCCGCCATGGACGCTGCTACATCGCTCACTGGAATGGACGGGTTGCTGCCTTTAGAGACGGCAGCGGCATATGCGAGGATGGCTTGCTTGGCTGCGTTGACGATGTTGGCCATATTCTCTGGGGGATTTTTGTCTGTTTCTGGAGTAATATTGTTGTTGTCGTCCATGGGAGGGGCTGAAGTAGAGAGAGGAGCAAACGGTTGAGCTTCCTCCACCAATATGGTCTAATTATGTAAAACAAGTGCATTTACTGAGCGAATATGGGAAAATAGAGGCTGCTCTAAGGGGTTGAATGAAGATAATAAGCAGTCAGTTCGAAGAAGGGTATAATTAAGTGTGGCAATCCCACCACAGCAGACAGAGCATATTATGGCGAGGCAATGATGATGATACACGGGTACCCATCTTTTATGTACTAATACATCCATACGGTTAATAAGTTACTGGAGGTAGTAAAGGATCCGAACATGTCGATCTATTGACGCCACACAAGTCTCCGGGAAACTCAACATCCGGGGCGGACGGGGCAGATGGCGACTCGGCCAATGAAAAATGGGGCAGAACTCTCGGAACTCGGGTTCAGCTGGCTGTGACTTCCCGAGGGTCTTGTGACCCCTTTCACCGCTGTTGTCTGGCTGTCGAATCAGACCTTCGAGAATTGTCACTGTCGGATGTGGGATTTCTGATATCTTGTGCTACACTGAGAGTTCTGGCCCTCCAGAGCGAACTTGGGGCGTGGAGGGAGCGGCTGGTGAAAGATCCCCAAAATCAGTGAATCTTTACGACCTGACTACATGGGACAAAGCGTTGAGGGTGGCAAAACATCAAAACATCAAGCCCGCATGGCTAAGTGGTATAGCGTATCACTAGTATTCACTAGGATAATGATAAGGTCATCAGTTCGATTCTGATTGTGGGCAATTGTCTCGGACGAGAATTTCCTCCATTTTGAAACTTTTGCCAATTTTAACAACTACATGGAAGCTTTTGAAAGCAGACCAACCTTTTTAATGCTCATCAATGCTGCGAGATCAAGATACAAAAGATCTGTCATGATCACGGATGCAGCAGTGGACAAACACTGGGCTTTCTTTTAATGTGTAGTTCTTCGGCGAGTGTTTATTCCCAGAACGTATCCCGATGCTTGAAGAGCTATGAATAAGATTCCGAGTGAATATAAATCTTACTACGCAGATAGTTATAGCTTCTGCCTAGCGAGTCAGAAACATGCTATTGTTACTGCGCGCTTCAGCTTGATTGAAGAGAGGTTACACGCGGCGGCTATCTTTTCTTGGTTGATCGGTCCTTGCTTTCTAATCGCTCAATCCGTTGGGTGATATCGCCCTTCACGGGCACTTTATCCTTCAGCCCAGACAGGCTGGCGAGGGGGAATCGACGCAGGTGGAAGGCACTGTCGGGAAGGATCCTTCCCCGGAACAATACCAGTGGACACTGATGCGCGACATCATCGGGGGGCTGTGCCGCTGCCCGGTTTGGGATGCCTGCATCTGCCCATCTGCCGTGGTCGCGCTCGGGTAAAAATGCAGGTGCACTTGACCCAGATACTGCCGACATGGGAATTTCTATTTTGGCTTCTGGATTGTCCCGCCCTACAGGGCATTCTCGCGGGACTCTATGTTATCGCTTCATGGCCCAGCAGCTACTATCGGCGTGCCATCGCGGCATGCTATCAACTATGCATGGCCCGTCTATTAACGGAACAGTATCACGAAGGCTCAGTGTTACATGATGTCGACGGTCCCTGATATATCACGGCAGGACAGCACCCCAATGCTTGGACCATGGGAATTGCTTCAAGGCAGATCTCTGCTGAGCATCTCCGTGTCATCGGTGTGACAACGACAACATGTCCAACTACACGATTCAGACGGGCGTCATCTGGGTGAACCACGACACTTCACCCGCCCTCGGTGCTACGCTCACCGTGACGATTCGATGGGGCAACTATCTCATTGCGGCGCTGTCATCTCTCGTAGCATGGGCAGGTGCCGGTGCTTGGTCCATTGCGGCCTACGTGCTCCATCAGCGGCTTGCTGCGGTTCGTGACAAGGACGTGCTTCACCAACAACTGCAGGTCCATTTTCGGACCGCGGGTTCATTCTGCGACTCGTGGATTGATGGCCTCAGCCTACACCGAGCTTGGAGAGGCCGGCCGGGTGTCAGGCAGGTCAAGAGACGGACTCTGGCCGTGTCTCTGCTGGCTCTTGTCGTGTTTCTTATCTTTACGGCGGCTGGTGTGTTTGTCGCCGAAGTCGCTACAAAGAGGTACGCAAACCAAGATGCCCACCAAATCCAAGAAGATACTAATGATAGAGTGCAGCTACCAAGATGTCCTTGTCCTAGCAGCTCCAAGCGACTGCGGCGACTTCGTCTTTGTAACAGACAACACAACCATCCACAGCGCTCTCGTAGACGTTGTCACAGGCTATCAGAATGACGCCAATTTCTGGGCTCGCAACTACGCCCGGGATGCCTACCATCAATCTCGAAGTCGCGAGAGCGCATTTGCCTTGCCTTCCCTCCCTTATACCGGATACGAGGTACCATGCCCCTACAACAACGGGACCGCTTGCTTCGGCCCGAACCAGACGGCAGATGGTTCGGCGTGGAGAATGGAAACTGGCCCCCTGAACTCTCACATACACTTCGGCATGAACGCCCCGCAGCAAGATCGAGTCACGTGGGCCACGACCGCTACCTGCGCTGTGGTTGACCCTGCAAATCTGACTATAGCTCCATACTGGCGCATAGACAACTACCACGGCCATGAGGTTAACAATACGTACATTGGAATCCTACAGCAATTTGGTCCTGATTTGGGATATGACAGCAATTTAATGTTTGAGATTCCTGCCAATCTGATGTATGAACGGACGGGATTCTTTAGCCAGTCAGTTACCCCTTTCCCAGCTTCTTTTCTTCCTGGCGTTGTTATTCACAAGTTATACAGGAGGGGACTCTGGTTTCCAGGCATCGCAGACGGCGACGGAAAAGCCATCACAGGCTACCCATTCAACCGGACAGACGCAGACATGGCCATGATAACCACTACCCAGGGGCTCATGTTTTACTATGCTCCCGTCGACGATCCGTATTTCTTCGCGCACCAGGCAGTAACGGGCGACGAGCAGGCCATCGACCTCAACACAACCGTCTACTACCCCAGCAATCTGTTTGGTCTGATGGTGTGCACCGAGCAGCAGCAGATCTGCGATCCCAACACCCACCAGTGCACCCCTTGGAGCGGCCTGCAGCGTCTAGAGAATGCCGTGTACAACAACACTCTTGGTCTAAAAGATGCGCAGCTAGCCACAGCTATGCGGATAATGTGGACTATCCGGTATATCGGAAGCATGCTTCCTCAGGCCGCCCATGGAACGACAAACCTCCTCATCGCAGAAGAGAATGGCGCCCGCGGGGGTTCATCAGTGCCCCCGAACCAGTGGATGAAGGAGGTTGAGCTCTGGTTTGCCGCCAACTTGGCAGGCATCCAGAATAGCTTGCTTCAATGGGTGGCTAAGCCCTGGCCGCAGGGTCACCCGGAGACTATGTACGGTGACTTTGTCAACCTGACCGCGTCCGACACAATGTACGCCGACTACAACGTCACCTCTCAGATGAACACCCTCTGCAAGAACCAACTCATCAGGTCAAACGCGGCGGTGCAGAACTTTAGTGTCCTTGCGCTTCTTCTGGTCATTGTCCTGTGTGTTCTGATCATAGCAACTGCGTTTCTGTTGCCGGTGTGTGTCAACTATTCACGAAACCGTCGGATGCTCAGGAAAGGCAGTTTGTCAAGAGCTGCAGAAGCAGGAAGGATAGCGAGGTTGGCAGATGGAAAGTATAGCGTGCTGGCTATGGCTCTGCAAGGCGCTGGTATCGGCATTGGAGAAAAGGAAAGCTGCTGGGTGGTTGGGCAAGACGAGATTCCCGTCACCAAGGGGCCAGTACCGGTCCATCCCCCGGTTGAGAGGAACGGACTGGCCTCGTACCCTACTTATGCGGTGTGCATGGGTTGCAGGGGAAAGACTGAAGCTGAGAATTCTGGCGAGAAAAGGTGGAAGAAGCCTACGCTGAGGGTATACACGACTATGGAGCCGATTGAGGAGGACTCTCCAGGGAAGTTGGACCGTCGTGAGACTGAGCAGACGCTTGTTTCCAGCCCTGTCGAACAACGAGGGAAAGGGACCGAAACAAAAAATGTGGAAGGAGGCCATGAGAGGTTAAGCAGGGCTGCCTCTGGGCAGACGTTGGTTGTTAGCCCTTTGTCTGAGACGTTCTCTGGCATGGATGGATGATTGGGCTATGAAATCCAACTGTACCATAATGACATCAATCGGAGAAGACACCGATTACTTGCCATCTGCAGCACCATGCAAGTGTGACAAGCTGACCAACTCAGGCATCGACCTTGTTCCCTTTGTCATCGTCGCGACGGGCTGGTGGCGTGGGTCGTAGACGTACATAAAGTTCAATATGGACTCTTTAAAGTGTATAAAGTCCGCGTGCCTTCTCACCATCACTACCTCATGATCCTAGGCTAATTATCCAACACACATACACACCATGCACATACACAAAACTTGATACGGCCTCTTGATCATTCCTTGATCGCAACGCTCACAACAAGGGTGTTGTTACTGGGGAGTGAGATGCTTTACGATTCGGTGAAGCAAAAAAGTTGTGAGGAGATTGTTTGACGGCTTCATTGGGGGAAGTGGAATCCAGGATGTGAGTTAAAATAAATAAATAAAAAAAAGCACGGACAGAGAGATGGGGTTCGTGGTGGGAAGGAACCAAGGAGGAGTAGAGGAGGAGTGTCTCAAGTTTGTTTTTTCCATCCTATAGAATAACCTAGACAAAGAAGACTCTTGGTCATGACATTGGTGGGTTATTATTAGTTAGTAAAGAGTGGTTTTTTTTTTGATAGTGGGATAAGTTGGGAAACTATATAGACTGATCGAACAGGAAATGCAACGAATCATCTAATTCTATTGGTCAATCATAATCATCTCATTTTCTCCCTCTTCTCATATACGCGCCCTCTTTAACGGCGTGTCCCTGAGGATCTCCCTGCTCAGTTTCTTCACGACATGACTGAACCTCTTGGTTCCATTCCTGTCCTCATGACCACTATCCTCGGATCTAGCAGAAGGAGTAGGGTCAGAAACAGACCGGTTCTTAGTAGGGCTGCGTAGGCTTAATTTCCTCCCGAATCTCGTAGGAATACGAGACGGTGACGACTTTGTATCTGGTGGTGTAGTCGGACTGGCCACCTTGACCAATGGCGCCGGCAGTGAAACTACACGGGTGGCTACACGACTGACCGGTGCCGACATTGATTGCCCACGGAGCAGCGGCACATCATTACCTCTCGACACCCCAAAGTAAGGCGTCGCCGGACGAGAGACCTTGTCAGGGGCAACATTCCTGCAACCGTACAGCCCTATCCACTTCTTCGGGTCTGTTACGTGTTGGACGATCTTGACCCCGTGTGGCGGGCCGAAATCGAGTGCTGAGCTCTGGCCCGGTGTAAGGGGGTAAACACAGGACGGTGTTCTTAACCGCAAATGCTGCCTCAGCTGATCCTTGCTAGGGCTGTCCTTCCCCCAGAGCGCACCGATAAGCTGCCCGGCGTACTCCTTGCTAGTTCCGACAATGCGAACGCTTGCGACGACGCTCCCAAGTCTCTTGATCGGGTCGAGTACGTCTAGGCACGAGTCGGCGCAATATGGAATGCGAGCTGAAGTCAGTGTTAGCAAAGCGCCTGACCCAGTGCTGCTGCTACATAAACCGGGGACTCACAATCGTCTTTAGCAATAGCAAGAGTGGCTTCACTGTCTTCTGGCTCCCTCTCCTCATCCTTCATCTGCGTCTCAATCGCTTCACCTTTTGTGGCCCCTTGCCCCCTATCCTCTTCAGTTGTTCGTTCTCCGTCCGTGCCCGTCTCGGCGGGTCTGCAACCGTAATAACGTCGAACCAGGATTACCAGACTTTCTATCTTGGTTCCGCCATGGCGAGTCATCTGTCGTGCTGCAAAGTTCTGAATCTGCTTGCGAACGCGGGACAGGCTTTGCTTCGTGTCGAGGTGTGCTGCCGAAGGCTGCCAGTGGCCAGCCAGTCTGGACAAGTCCACCTCCAACGTGATGTATTTCATGAGTGGACCGTACTTGTCCATGAAGAAATGGGCTGCCGGCTGAAAAGTTGGTGTGACAAACGGCGAGTAAACGACGTGAAAGCGGCGAGTGAGGAAGAGCGTCGCAAGCATGTCCACACGCATGGCAAAGCAGACGCTCGCGTAGTTTTTGAGAAGGGCCAGAACCTTCTCCAGACTGTCAAAATAATCGGTCGACCAGACACGCTCGTTGTTGGAGTGATTTGCCGGCCAAACTGGGTCGAAACATGCCGGAGTGTTCAAGCGGATCGCCTTCCCACTATTGTGAGCTTTTACCACATGTTTGCAGATCATGAAGCGAACTCGGTCCGGCAACTTGAAGTAGCTGCAGTTACCTTTCCCGCCAACATCATTTCTCTGCTTGCCCGTTGTTTTTGCGTCCTTGTCGATGTTCGGTGTGGGCAGAACTGCGCTCTCCCCTGCTAAACGTACGCAACTTTCATGGAAGGCGAGCTTGTCGTTCTTCTTTTTCTTGTCGCAGTTATGATCAGGATCCCTGACCCAAACAATGTCAACGGTGCGATCCCACGGTGGAGGCAAATCTCTTGCATCTTGTACAGTGGTGTTTACTGTGGTCGCATCGGAGCATTTCCTAGCTTTGGCCTTGGTCGGATCAAAGCTCTCTTGTTCGGGATTCGGGGTCGCGGGTGTTGAGGATGTCGAGGTTCTGCGCAAGGTGCGTAATGCAATGTCTTTCAAGCTAGTTTGTGAGTCAACCGCCCTTAAAGACTTCGATGATTTCGTGTTTCGTAGTCTAGGTGGTTGCGCTCCGACTTGCTCTTCGGGCGGGAGCCGGTATTTACTCAGCCGTTTGTTATGCGTGTGGTACATGACTGCTCTATGTGCCTGAGAAACTCGAGGTTGGCTCAAAATCACAAGATCCGGGCAACCCGAACGTCAACCGGTGTAAAGTTCGGATGCGACTCCAAAGGTAAATCAACGCCGAAGAACAAGGCCGAAGAAAAGTAAGAGGAAGTTGAGGTAACAGCTCCATTGAGCATAGACAAATCGAGGAAGCTATTGTTCGCGCTGGTCAACAGGGAAGGAACGAACCTACCTGCACTTGCCGTTTCTAAGAATCATGCATGGGGGATAGCGTGGACAAAGTGCAAGGTCCTATTATGCTTGACCGTAGCGCCGTTGAAGTGAATCAGTCAGTCATTGTTAGGTAGCTCGATAAACTAGGCCGAGTCATCTAAGTTCTCTGACTTCTGGTTGTTCCCTTTGGACGACGACTGGATTACATCCCATCATGTTTCTGTGCAAGCAGGACGGCTTGGATTGAGCCTGTCGTCCGCTGTCAGTCTGTACAAAATTATTAGAAACTCTCTCGCTTCATGCTGCTATAAAGTACTCACATCACATGCAGCTTGATCATAAGTCCACCGTTGACGCACGTAATAAACAATGACCCCATCTTGTCCCACACAAACTGGAGGCCCATGACCAAATGGTCAACTGACTCTCGTTGCACGAGAATTTAAGCTTAACCTAACAAGCCTAAGTATAGCGAGGCAATTACATAGCGATTCATAGTCTGTACCCGATCAACTCATAGTAGAGGTTCAGGAGACAGCAACAAGGATGGCTCTGTGTCGTGACAATGTAATAGTACGTCGGTTACATAATGACAGTGAGCTTAGTGAGCTACCCTTGCTAGCTGATCTAGCTTATCGATGGCCCGCCGATCCATTTTTATCGCATTATGATGCCCCTCCCCCGCCGAAGTCATTGCCCCACCAAGAATTTCTTCCGGGATGTCATGACAGCAGTCGCAACCTCCTAGCCAAAGATCGAGCTTGCACACCACATCGCCAAAATGTCATTCTCAAAGACTCCCACAAAGTTCAACGCCGAGGAGGCAGACAATCTCGAGGATGTATGCTACTCTCTGCCTCACCAGCACCACCCGCGCCTCGCTGACTCTGCCCCGCGTAGATCGAGAAGCAGTTCGCCGTAAAATGCGTGCAGCATATGGAGACGTATTGGAAGATCCTCGAGAGAGTCAAGGGATCTACACTGCGCCTGACCAAGATTGATGACGAGATATACGAGCACCTGAAGGCCGACTTCCCCGAGTTCGACCCCGCCGAGACCATCGACGAGGACGCCATGAAGAGCAAGGAAGGCAAGGATCGGTGGCGCAAGTTTATGATGACCTACGAGAAGAAGGTCGACGACTACAACTTTGGCACTATACTGCGCAAAAACGCGAAGGAAGAGAACACTGAGCACGGTACCATCTTCGGTAAGTGGCCTGTCTGGAAGGCTACGCCGGAAGCGAGATAGCTATCGCAAACAGGCCCGCTAACACAATTCACAGTCCCGAGGATGCAGTTCTACGCTGTCGAAATTGCGCGGTACGCTTCAAGTCTTCGACCCTGTGGGGAACAATCGGGTTGCTAACACATAGCTCAGGAATCGGAACGGCCTGAACGACTGGATCTACGAAAAGGCGCAGCAAGAGAGAGCAGCGAGGTCTAGCGCATGAAGAAATTGAACCCAAGTAATGCAAAAAAACACACTCGAAAACCCAGAAACTCGAGGAAGATGTAGCCGACAACACACCCAAGTCTTCTCGGACTCTCGCCTCAGCTTGCAAAAATCATGTGCAGATAACTACTTCCCTGGCCGAGCCAGACGGATTGCAGATACAGTCATTTGTATCGACAGAAAAATCGCAAAGGCAGAGAGCTGGATTCGACTTACGGTATCCCCTGTGCATCCCAGCATGACTCACCTTGCGCTACGCATAGGCTGCAAATGAGTGAGAAGTTCTAAATCGCAGCTATCTAGGTTTCTCAAGTAGCGACGAATCTATTTACCATTTATGTCATATTTTCCTTTGACTTGGCCGTTCTCGTTCCTGGCTCTGCAAATTCCGCTTTGTTGCCCCTTAGTATTGTTGTGCCCCTGGGTAGTGGGTCCCGGTTGAGGGGACAATACTAAGCCTTCAACAAAGGTCCTCACGCCAGAATCGTCAGTATGATCGTGGAAATGGTTGCAAACCCTTCAAACTCCTCAATCCTACCTATTATACTTTCTTCGATGCATCCTATTGTACATACTGGCTCGTAATCTAACATATTTCTCCTTCTCCGGCCGAGTCTGCCACAAACATCATGAGCTATCTTAGTCCAAGCGACTTAACGACTACCCTTGACTTCGCCAAAGATTTCTTTCAATCCGATTCTCACTGATTCTCAAGGGAGCGGGCTCCGATCTGGATACCGCAGTTCTAAGATTTGAGCTCTAGTCAATATCATCATGACGAGCGAAGCGCTCAGCTATGGCGAGGCGGAGCCTCCTCACTCCAATGCATCCTTCAAGAATCTCTTTACTTTCACCCGCCCACGCCATATTCCGATCTTGGTATGCGCCTTCCTCACAGCATCCGTGATCGCAGCAGGAAGGGCAGCTTATGCTATCCTGATCGGCAAAATCTTCGATGTTGTCTCTCAATTTGGCACGGGGATTCTTGGAGGAGACGACTTTATCTCTCAAATATCCCGATGGTGCACCTACATGACTCTGTTGGGGGTCGTGATGTGGTTTTGCGCCACCCTAGATGTCGCTCTCTGGGTCACGACTGGCGAGCTGCGCGCCAGGGCCGCTAGAGAGACCATATTTGCATCACTTATCAAAAAGAGAATGGGATGGTACGACTCGAGACTCAACGGTATGGGAAGCTTATTGGCCGGCATTCAGGCTCAGACCAGAGAACTCCAAACAGCAACGTCTCAGACCCTAGGATTTCTGGTCTGCAACGCCTTTGTCTTCATTGCCTGCATGGTAGTGGCCCTCTACTACTCCTGGAAGCTCACGCTCGTGATGCTCGCGACCGCTGTGCCGTCCATCATTATTCTCTCATATCTCGGAAGCTTCCTCGACCCGGCCATCGAACGCCAGAAGTTGGAGCTTGCGCAGGCATCCAAACACGCCACAGCTGCCATCACCGCGATAGATCTGGTCAAAGTGTACAATGCTGCAGACCACGAAGCATTCCACTTCATGCAGGCCATTCGCCGGTCTGCAAAATACTACTCCCGACAAGCGCTGTGCAACTGCGGCCAGATGGGGTATATCAAGCTGTGGATGATCATGCTCTTCGTCGTGGGCTTCTACTTTGCGCTGGTCCTGGTCAATCGCGGCGAGCTGAGCCCCGGTAATGCGTTGACGACCTTCTACGCGGCCCTGACAGCTTTCGAGTCCATGGAGTCGGTCGGACCGCAGTGGCTTGTACTGGTCAAAGGAATGGCTGCGGGGCAGATGCTGAAGGGGTTGACATCGGATGGAGACTTGGATTCGTCTGAGGATACGCCTGGGTCTTACCGACTTGCGGCCCTCCGTGGAGAAATTAAGTTTAGAAATGTAGGTGCTCCCAAACGATCTCGTGAAACTTCACTGGCTAACTTTGATCCCAGGTCAGCTTCGCATACCCATCTCATCCGACCAAGACTGTCCTCAGGCCCACATCCCTAACTTTTCCATCCGGAAAGTTGACCTTTGTGGTCGGCAAGTCTGGGTCTGGCAAGAGCACGCTCGGCAACCTTCTTTTACGGTTCTACGAGCCCACAACAGGCTGCATCACCATCGACGGCATCCGGGCGTATAAATTGGACCTTGGCTGGCTGCGGAGCAACATCACCCTGATTCAGCAGTCAAGCGTTCTCTTCGACGACACGCTGTTCAACAACGTTGCCCTCGGTGCTCAAGATCCTGACCATGTCTCTAAGGACGATGTCCAGGAGGCTTGTGGTTTGGCCCTGCTCCAATCCACCATCTCTGGCCTCTCAGATGGACTGAACACACTTGTTGGGCCAGGGCGTTGCAGCTTGAGCGGCGGACAGAAGCAGAGAATTGCACTAGCCAGAGCCAAGCTGCGGGACTCGCCCGTGCTGATCCTCGATGAAATCACGAGTGGCCTGGATCCCGTCAGCAGAGCCCTGATCATGGATGCGATCAGGAGCTGGAGAAACGGAAAGACAACCATCATCATCACCCACGAAGTCGGTCAGATCGAGGACGACGACTTTGTATACGTGCTTGATGACGGGGCCTTGATGCAGCAGGGCTGCAGAAGAGAGCTTATCAGGGACTCGAGGGGGCTGTTTGCTTCACTTCTGGCATCTGCTGACCATCCAAGTCCGACGGAAGCATCCCAGTCTGATGATAAGACGAAAGGAGATGAGCTGGCCAATCAAGACATGATGGTCCCCGAACTCAGTCAAGTCCGAAACGGACGTGTGAGCATGTTTCACGGCAGCATGGCGTTTGGACGAAAGTCATTCCTACCAGGGGCACACTCCTCTTCTATCCGATCTCATTCGAGGTCTCGAAGTCGTCAAACTCAGAGATTGCCGCTCAGGAGCCCCATCTTTGGATCTGCCCCCTTACTTAGCCCGCCAGGTACACCCGGCAGTCCAAGCGTCAACATACTCGCGCAACGTGGGCTGGAGGTTAAGAGCCACCGGACACCGAGCGCGCGGAGGCAGCTGGTGGAGCAAACTGTGGACGACCTCGAGCTTTTCTTCCTCGAACGCCCCGTCGATCCCAAGGACCCGGAAGCATCGAGAGGACAAAACTTACCCTCTCTTATGTCCATCCTCCGGACAGTCTGGTCAGCCCTCGACAACACGGGCAAACTGCAACTCGTAGCCGGGGTGTTGCTGTGTCTGGTGATAGCAGCGAGCAACCCAGCCTTTGCGTACGTCTTTGCCCAGCTCCTCTCCGCATTCTGGCATACCAACGCCAACCACAGAATATCAGAGGGTGGGAAGTGGGCTGCTACCCTTGCCGTGCTGGCCGTCATCGATTCCATCTCCACGTTCCTCGGATACCTCCTCATGGAACAGGTAGCGCAGAAATGGGTCAACACTCTGCGAAGTGAAGCCTACAAGCGGATCCTCAACCAGCCCCGCACGTGGTTCGATAAGCCCGGCCATTCACCCGGCAGAATCACAGAATGCTTGGACCGAAACGCAGAGGAGATGCGCAAGCTGGTCGGCATGTTCGTCCCGATTTTTCTGACTGTTACTGCCATGATCCTCGCCTCTCTGACCTGGGCTCTGATTATCAGATGGGATCTCACCCTGATCACCCTGGCCGGTCTACCGGTCGCCATTGCCACCGCGCGGGGGAATTCGGCCGTGTCTGACAAGTGGGAATCCCGTTGCGACGCGGCTGCTGAGGCCACTGGTGCTGTACTGAACGAGACGTTTTCCAACATCCGCGTCGTCCGCGCGCTCACCCTCGAGCCATACTTTTCCCGCAAACATATCCAGTCCGCCAACGCAACGTACCGGTTGGGAATGAGGAGGGCAGTCTGGGTGGGCGTGTTTTACGGCCTCTACCAGTCCACCGCGTTCTTCCTCACCGCTTTGGTGATGTACTACGGCGCCAAAATCCTCTCGGAGGGGATCATAACGATAACGGACGTCATGAAGGTCATCAACCTTCTTCTATTCTGTCTCGGGACGTCCGTCGCCTTGCTAGGAAACCTGCCGCAGATCGCAGCGGCAAAGACGACCGCCGTGCAGATGCTGCACTTTGCCCACCTCCCTTACCTCTCCAGCCACGAGTCACTGGGGACTAGACGGCTGTCCACCCCGTTGCCGGTGAAAATGCACGGGTTGAAGTTCAAGTACCCGAACGCAGATGTGCAGACCCTACGCAGCATAGACCTGACAATAGAAGAGGGCAGATGCGTAGCGGTGGTCGGGGCGTCCGGGTGCGGGAAGAGCACGCTCGCGTCTCTGCTGCTTCGGCTGTACGAGCCCCTTGTTACCGACCACCCCCACCCCCGTCAGGACGCAGATGATGATCCCTTTAGTGATCGTTATGAACTACTCACTGAAGATCAGCCACCCTTGACATTCTCCGGACACCCAGCCTCTATGTTATCCACACCCTCCCTCCGCTCCTACGTAGGCTACGTACCCCAAACCCCCTACCTATTCCCCGCCACCCTCCGCAACAACATAACATACGGCCTGCACGAGTCCTCCCCGCTGCGCGCCCAGACGAGCATCGAGTCGGCGGCTCGGTTGGCCGGTATACACACGTTCATCTGCTCCCTCCCCGACGGCTATGACACGCTGGTGGGCGAGGGCGGGATAGGGGTGTCTGGTGGACAGGCGCAGAGGATATGCATCGCGCGGGCGCTCGTCAGACGGCCCAAGTTGTTGGTCCTCGACGAGCCGACTAGTTCGCTAGACGCCCAGGGGGCGGGGCGCATGAGGGACGTGTTAACTGCCCTCGTGAAACACTCGAGAATAACCACCACGAATGAAGGGACAGGAGGAACAGGAGGGGGCGGGATGGCAGTGGTGGTGATCACGCACAGCAAGGAGATGATGCGCGTCGCTGATGAGATTGTGGTGATTGATCAGGGGTGTACCGTCGAAAGCGGGTCCTATGAGGAACTGCTAATACTGGGCAAGAAGAATAAGGGGGGGTGCTTTAAGAGGTTGATGGGGAAAGGGGGAATGGATTGGTAGCCATCACAAACACAGGGGCGGTGAGGGGGGATGAAGACAAAGGAGTGAGGAGAGAAGGAGGAAGGAGGAAGGAGGAGGAGGAGAAAAAAACAAGAGCAGTGAGAGACAAGACCGGCCAAGATATGTCAACGGTCAAGCGCGCTCAGGGGTTTGGAAGGAATATAACGAGTTACTATGTCAATGGGGATGCATTGGAAAATTGGACGGAACCAACCAGTCGAGATAAACAACCAGGAAAAAGGGACAATGGATGTATTTATTTGATCTGATGTTTTCATTGGGGATTTACACGTTAGGAACAGATAGATAGATATTTTCATTAACAGCCGAGGCAGTACTTGTCCACAATGGTGAATCTGTTCCAGGTGGGTTAGCATAAATCTGTCAGTTTCCCTCGAGTCTATCTATAGGAGACCAACCCATCCCATATCGGCCCTCCAGGTATCGTGTAATTTGTTGTGTTCGTGGCGTACACGTTGATATTTATCGACGGGTCTGTCCGCAGTCAGCAGCAATTACATGCCATGTTCTATAATGCGTTCAGGGGGGGCTTACCATTCGCATCATACGCCCCAGGAAACTTCTTCAGATACTCCTTTGGGGGAAGCACGGTCCCCGTGCCAGTGATGTTGAGGTGCGCACACTCGGGATAGAACTGCGGCTTGTTCTCGATATGTATCGACAAGATCTCGTGGCGGACCATGTACAATCCCGGCTTGAGGCTCTTTGGGATGGTGACGGGCCACAGATCCGGGCTGCCGTCCCAGTGCTGAAACTGTTTTTGATACCATATGCCCTCGGCGAGGTTGGGTCCTTCCAGCAGGCCGGCCTCCCAGATCTTGAACCACTCGGCCTGGTTCACGTCCACCTCGGTGCAGTCATCCCTGGGACAGTATGCCAACCACGCCGTCATAGGTCCCACGGGGTGTAACCAGTACCAGTAAACGGCCGTGATGTTCTCCCCGGCCTGGATCGGGATGTACGACGGCGGCGGGACGCCGGGCTTGTTGCAGGCCATGTACTTGTCGTCGACACTGAAGATGGGGTCTATCGAGGCCCATTGCCGCTGGATCATCCATGGCTGGCCGAGCTGGTCTGCCGCCGGTAGGTCGGGATCGTATCTGGGCACCGTAATTATCAGCTCCGCCGGGGAAAGGGAAGAGCAGGCGTGTGCCGGCCGTTCCGTGAAGATGCAGGAATTCTTACCTACCCTCTGTACCAGGTCTCGCCAACCGTATAGTTGGCCAGTCCGCCGTGCGCAAGCACGTCCGGGACGGAAAAGGCCGCCAAGACTGCCAAGAGAAGCGGCACTGTGACGGCCATGGTCGTTGATGGCCGAAGCTGGGCAGTCCTACCTTTTCAGATGCGAGTAGGGAAGATGGGAACGGTATATCATGTGGCGTGTGTGAGAGGCAGATGCAGCAAACACCCGGGGAGAACGATTGTAGCCTCAACCCGCTCACTCAAACCCATGGCATGTCCAGCGCGCCGAGATCCGGGGTCGATACAACCCCGAAAGGTCAGATGTGTTCCCCGAAGAGATAAAATCTCCGCGCATCGACTTTCTCTACGCTTCCACTCCATACGAGAGACATGCACTTGTCGCCGGCCGCATTTCCTGGGGCTAAGAACGACTCAAGCATGGAGGCACGGGTGATCTGCATATTCCCCCGCATATCAATCTAGATTGACATGCTTTTGGATGGCCCTGCGCGCGTGTATATATCCGGCCATATTACACATGCAACTGCCGTTCAAGAGCCACGAATTCGCCTCAAGGATTCGAGATACTGTGGAGGGTGAGCTCAGGGGATGCCGGTGCCGTAGATGGCGAATCTGTAAGGATTCTGAGGTGCAGGCTACCTGCTCGCCAGACGCCTACAGTACGCCCATGGACATTGATGTCCAAAACCATAGAACCAGGGCAGGGGCAGCACCGGGATGCTGAGCTGCCTGTCAGCCCAGTCGGAAAATCCAACCTGTGCTCATCATGAAAGCGTTGTATAAGTTCGGGGTGAATTCACTCGAGGATACCGATGCGAGTAGTCGACATGGTCCCGTCACTATCACAAGGCACACGTTCCGCGTCTGTGGCCCTTGCTTCCCACAAAGGGATCTTTATAACGACGCATCAGTATGCACAAAACGTCACCGTGTTAAAAAGGACTTCTTGGAGGCGTTATTGCGGCTAAAGAGGCGAAGTCCAAGAAGATATGGAATTACTAGAACAGAAGGGTTTTGCGGGGAATTTACGGGTGTCAAGCGTGTCAAAGGGCGTTTGTTACCCCAACTTTCAGTGCTCCATTGCACCCTGTCCGACGTTCCTGCTTCCATACGTACGTACGTAGCCAACCTTACCCAAAAGTTACTCATCATTTTTCAACTTTTTCGCATCGTATCGTTCTGATTGCGTTCCAACCCCCGCATCTATCTCCAAGAATCGGGGCCGAAAGAGCCGTGTCTGCATTCGGCAGTGGCCTCTCTGGCCGTCACGAATCAGCTTCCGCCTCACGGGCACAGCAGATTAATACCAGCCCTGTTATTGGGTTTGATCAACATGCGGCATCAAATACCCATATTATCTCAATCACTCCCCAATATGGTCTAGCAATCACACGGACTTGGTGACATGCCCACTTCTTCTCTTCCAAAGTGCCAAGTCAGGGCGCTTTGGGCGACTCCTCTACTCCCCTAGGTTCCTGAGGCCTTGAAGGCAGATCAGTTCACTTTCTTAGATCAAGTTCGGTCCAATCTAGCAGACTTGGGATGCTACTTTTCGGACTTGGCCTTCCATTCCGGGTTGCACACGGAGACGGAGCTGAGGGGAAGGTTCCAATCTGCCACAGTAATCATGGGAATCTTGAAGCCTTCTTCACGCCCTCCCCCGATCCAATGGGCTCAGCTGATTGGGGCGCGTTAGGGCTCTAGCAGGATACGGATGTTGACGACGCCATATGATCTTGACCCACGATTAATTAAGTCCGGCAAAGAGGTGCATCCGGATATTTTTCAGGCCAGGCACGCGGCCGGGTCCCCGCTCTTCCTTCCACGCGGCCGGGATAGGATGGGAGGCCATACATATAATAAGTTCCATCAGGGGAGCTCTGTTGCCTGCTTGCCAGCTCCTCAGCCGTCTGCCTTTGCCAACACAGCCGGCGAGAGATTTCCAATCGCCAACATGGTTCATCTGGCTTCTGCCCTTCTGCTCGCTGGAGCGGCGTTCGCGCTGCCGGCCTCTGAGATCTTTGAGCGCCAAACATGCTCTGTCGCCAGCACGTTTGCTGCTGTCAGCGATGCCAAGCTTCCGGACCCGTTCACGTTCGCCAGCGGCACCAAGATCACCACCAAGGCCGACTTCGATTGCCGCAAGCAAGAAATCAGCAAGATCATGCAACAGTATGAGCTTGGAACCTACCCGCCGGCCCCCGACAAGGTTACCGCTACCATGAGCGGCACCGGCATCTCGGTCACGGTGACCGTCGGCAGCAAGTCTGTCTCGTTCTCGGCGTCGATCAAGAAGCCCTCAGGCAGCGGCCCCTTCCCAGGCATCATCACCATCGGCGGCTCGTCCCTCCCCATTCCGGGAACCGTCGCGACCATCAACTTCGGCAACGACGACTTTGCCTCGCAGGCCTCCGGCTCTTCGCGTGGCCAGGGCAAGTTCTACACCCTCTTCGGCGCCAGCCACTCCGCGGGTGCGCTTACTGCTTGGGCTTGGGGCGTGGACAGACTGATCGACGGTCTGGAGCAGCTCGGCGCTGCCACGACGGGCATTGACACCAAGCACCTGGGCGTGACAGGGTGCTCTCGTAACGGAAAGGGCGCTTTCATCGTCGGTGCGCTCGTCGACCGTATTGCCCTGACTCTTCCGCAGGAATCCGGCTCCGGTGGTGCCGCCTGCTGGCGTATCAGCGACTCGCAGAAGAGCGCAGGAAAGAACATCCAGACGGCCGGTGAGATTGTTGGCGAGAACGTCTGGTTCTCCAAGAACTTCGACCAGTACAGCAAGTCGACCTCGACTGTTCCCGAGGACCACCACATGTTGGCGGCCCTGATCGTGCCTCGTGGCCTGCTCGCCATCGAGAACGACATCGACTGGCTCGGCCCCGTGTCCACCACCGGCTGCATGAAGGCTGGTCGTCTCATCTACAAGGCCTATGGTGTTCCCAACAACATGGGCTTCTCGCTCGTCGGTGGCCACTCCCACTGTCAGTTCCCCAGCGCCCAGCAGGCCGATCTCACCACCTACATCAGCTACTTCCTCCTCGGGACCGGCTCTGCCCCTGGTGCCATTGAGAAGAGCTCGGCGACCGTTGACGTCACCTCCTGGGCTCCTTGGGACGTTCCCACCCTTTCGTAGGAGCCTTGTTCGCTTCGCTCGACATATTGCTCGTTACAAGACGATGGTTAGGAGGAAAGGCGGACAGGAGGGCCAGGAAGACGAGCCCCGTTGCGCGACTTGGCGGACAGCAACAGCAAAACAGGTCTTCTCTGTACTAATGACTGGGCGAAGGGACTGTATGTAGCGCCATCTGTGCCTTGTAAATATGGGAAGAAACCACAAGCTATTTTCGGCGCGCTGGAACTCCATTGATCTTGAGACTACTCTGCTGCCCAGTCCTCCCGCCTCACACATACAAGAAAGGCTAAGCAAAGCAGCAGAAAGGAAAATGAATACCGAAGCCGCGGTTAACACAGAAAGACTAAAGAAGTGCGTCTCGGCACGACGCGGGGTCAGTCTTCTTAAGCCGAACACACGACACGGGATCAGTACCCGCAAGACAAGCTTTTCTCAGCGCTGTCCTTCTCCGTCATGATGCATGAATGGAATACCGGGAGTGACTGTATGATAGGACTGTACAAAGAGCAAACTTTCGCGCGGTGTAGATGATAAGGCAGACGTCAGATCAGATATGAACGGGGATGTCCGTGATGACAGCCCCCCCAAACTCCGGGCGCCCAAGCAGCCAAGCAAACGATTGATCATCGCAAGTTTCCATTGGTCCAGGTAATAGTCGGTTTTAACTAGTGGTTCCACAAGTCTGGGGGTAGTTGCGAGGAGACCCCTTTCGAGCTTTTCGATTTTCGGCAGGGGCCTCGCCTCGCGAGGTTCCATAGCGGGGGTAGCGCATCCTTACGAGACGCCGTGGGCAACCATCCAATGAAAATCGCCGCGCTATCAGCCCGCTTGCAACCGTTTGCATACCCCCCGGCTGGCAAGCCAACGTCAACCCATTCCATGCACATTCCGCGCTGTTGTGCGACCTCCCACCGTTGACCGGCCTTCTTTGTCGAGACAAAATCCCACTGACTTCATTTCTATCTGCTAAAGTCGGACACATCCAAGTGGAACACACCAACTTTCCGATGTGCAATCTCGGTGCGACGTCAATGTATCCTCGCTATCTGGCCTGGCAGCTGCAGTGTAGCGCCGGGAATTGAAGCCGGCAACCTTCGATGCAACGCAGCACCAACAGATCCAACGTGTTTGCGGCAAGGCAACAAGAGATGACCTTCCAGTCTAGAAAGGATTCTTTGATGATCTGCGAATGCCGATATTCCGTCTCACTATCGCATCAAAGCTTAGGAGCGAGAAAGTCCGAAAGTGTTCGAGAAGTCGCGCCCACCGAGGAAGTTCGCATATCAAAAGGAAGGCGCGCTCCCGTATCTGCCCAACCATCGGGCCTAGACCGGGTATCAAACACAATATCCGGGGTTCAGCTCCGCACAAGTCATGTCCGAGCAAACGCTCTGTCAAGTTGCTCTTGGCTCCACGGCAAGCACGGCTAACCATGATGGGTTGTGCCCGGAATTATTACCGGCAAGGAAGCCGCGATGGGGCTCCTCGACCCCGGAAACTTCTATCCCACATGGGAATGGGTGACCTAGGTAGATTGATTGTTAATCATATCTCTCCTTCCCGTCATGATCGGCCTCTGGTGGATTTCATATGACTTCTGTATCCCGCCCAAGGAAATGACCACCCATCCTCCTTCCTTCTTGTGAGACAGACAGAGACGCTCACTCCTTCCTCATCGACGCAGCTGCTCAAAGCTGCCCAATGACCTTTTCCACAGCCCGCTAAGTTTCTAACTACGTCTTGGACTTTTCTGTGCTCCTACATCCACAAACATCAAACATCGACCGACACCTTAGATCTGATACGTGGCGAGCAGTCATCGGACGGCGCTCGGCTCGTACCGCAAGCAGTGCATTTTACTCTATGACTTAGTTATAGTTCCATGCTTCTTTCCCCGCCTGTCCTCGCGCCTTGAAGGGCCAAGAGATATCAGACACGAATTTTTTTAGGATGCAGAGCGGCGATATTCAGCCGGTCACCGCGGCGGCGGCAACGGAGCCGCAACCGACACCACAGCCGAACCCACCGGCGGCCGGGCCGACCCAGGAGAGGCTGGACAGCGGCTCCGAAATTAACTATCTGTATCTCACCTTTGCTACTCCAATTCCAAATCCCAACACCACGACGCCGATATCGAAGGAGAATGGAGTGCCTGCCCCGCCACAGCCGGACCTTAGGCCGTACATCAACCCAATTCTCTGGGGTCCCAGGCGGAAGAATGTTGTGCTGGCGCTCTCCTGTTTCGCGACCTTCGTGGCCGCCTACTCTGCCGGCTCCTACTCGCCGCCAGCAGCTCTGATCCAAGCCGAACTCGGGGCGCCGTCTAACACGGCCGTGCTTGCAGGGATATCGACCTTTTGCCTCGGCTTCGGAATCGCACCGATGGTCCTGGCGCCCTTCTCCGAGATCAACGGACGCTACCCCGTTTTTATCGCGTCTGGGGTGATCTTTGTCATCTTCCAGTTCGTCAGCGGAGTCGTGACAAATCTAGCCGGCATGCTCATCGTTCGGTTTTTGGTGGGAATCGGTGGTTCTGTCTTTAGCACCATGGTGGGCGGAGTGATCGCCGACGTGTACGAGAAGCAGACGCGCAACACCCCCATGACTCTCTTCAGCGGAGCCGTGCTGGCGGGCACCGGCGGAGGACCCTTCATCGGCAGTATCATGGCGTATCGTTTAGACTACGGGAGCGGAATCCACGCGGGGTGGAAGTGGGTGTTCTGGCATCAGGTCATCACGGCTGGCGTCTTGATGCTCCTGCTGGTCTTTGTCTTTAAGGAGACTCGAGGCTCCGTGCTGCTGTCGCGAAAGGCCAAGGTGCTCAACAAATGGTACGAGCAGTTGGAGGCGGCCGGGTACTACGGTGTCTGGGTTGGCAACACATCAGAACATCTCTCCTTGGTCGCCGAGACTATCGATGCGGCGGTTATGGACGAGGAGAAGTTTGGGATCCAACAATCACCACCGTCGCCACCTGTCCGACTTGAGCGCATCCGATGGAAAGTCAAGGAAGATGAAGAGCGGTCTTCGATAGGCAAGATGATAACCATCTCCATCTACCGCCCGTTCCACCTCCTATTCACCGAGCCCGTCGTCTTCTTCTTTAGTCTGTGGGTGGCCTTTGCGTGGGGTGTGCTCTACCTCACCTTTTCCTCGATACCCCTCGTCTTTGAGCGGGTGCACGGCTGGAACCTTGAACAGGCTGGTCGCATCTTCACAACAATAATCATTGGATCTGGTTTGGCGACAGCCATTGGGATCTGGCAAGAGCACATCCTCCACCATCCGAAATGGCAGCGTCAGGCCAGCTCCTCGACCCCTATGACGAGCAGTGATAGCTCTGATGACGATGCCCTTGAGAAGTCCTCCGCCTTTGAGGACAGGTTCTGGGCATTCCTGCGGCGCAGGTTCCCGGCAGAGGCCCCTGAGGCACGCCTGTACTGCACTTGTATCACGGCAACACTCCTCCCTATAGGCCTCTTCATCTTCGGATTCACGTCTAGACCCGAGATAACGTGGGTTGCACCGGCTATTGGGATCGGCTTAGCTACGATCGGCATTTTCAGTATCTATCTTGCAACCTTCAACTACCTGGCGGACACGTACCACAAGTACGCTAGTTCTGCACTGGCTGCCCAGTCATTCTGCAGAAACATCTTGGGGGGAGCGTTTCCACTGGTGACGGGACCGCTGTTCATGAACCTGGGCGAAGCCAGGGCGGGCGCACTTATGGGGGCCATTGCCGCCATACTTACCATCGTGCCCTGGGTGTTGGTGTTCTATGGCCAGAAGATCAGGGCCAGGAGTCCCTTTGCTAGCGTAAGTTCTCGGTCTACATCCTTATCCGCCTCCCACAGGAAGAAGAGTGTTTGAGTCCCACTTTTGTATGGTATAGCTGACAGTATTTTTATGCAAATAGCAATTGGAGCATACATAAACTCAACTATCACAGACCGAGAGGTGTGATTTTGTGTGTTTCTGTCCAGGATATATTTACCTAACGATTTTACTCGACATGATCTGATGGGTGAGATGTTGCATACTAGATGGGCATAGATGAGCTTAGATGATGGGTTGGTTATAGTGTAGCACACATATAGGGGTTGTGATGAGAGATACCCACAAATAGTCGCTTACCTTGTCTACATATATTATTATAATACGGAGTAGAGTCAGGTTATCTTATTTATAAGCGGGTTCGTCTTTTATAAGTCCGTTACCTTTTTTGCGGTTTTGATGAGCAAAGATGCTGAGTGCTCATTGCGCTTTGACGAGTTTGTCGTCGGTTGGCTATGAGTTGTAGAGATCTCTCTCTCTCTCGGGAAGTTAGTAGACCTTTTCGTTCCCTTTTTCGTTTGGGGGAAAGACTCGCAGACTTTATGGAGTACGTGTGTGTTTGTCACATCAGAGGTTCCTGGTAGTTTAGTTTAGTTGACTGTTGTGCAAGGTGGGTTGTTTATTTTGCTACACATCCACAAAATGCAGTTATAATTTGTTACACATGTACATACATACGTACATACTAGCATATGGCATATAGCATAGAGAGAGAGAGAGAGGTGGGTATTGATCTAACGTAAATGATACAGGCGTGTGTATGTGTATAGTAAACAAGTAAAAAAACTCTCGCTGTGTGTAGTGTGTAGTAATAGTAAAAAAAAAAAAAAAAAAAAAAAAAACCAACTGTAGTCTAGTAGTGTTCAGCTAATAATACAAAAAGGCAATCGCTGTTCTTTGTGTACAACCAAAATATCCGTACCGGAAAAAAGTACGGCCCAGAACTCAAGAGGGGAGAAGCCAAAAACATCCATATCTTCCCCTCTCTTCCATCTCTTAGAACCAATTTACTGCAGCTCCTCGTTTTCCCACTCCGTATCGGCCCTTGTCACCGGGGAGAGGTTCGATTTCGTAACAGCTCGGTGTTTCTTTCTTAAATCGTTATACAAACACCAATAAGACATGAAAGATTTCCGGATCCGCCTAGTCCACATCGTCGTCGTTCATTTGGCTGCCGTTTTTGTTGTTGTTGTCTTCAGCAAACTGTGCCCTAGCTTCATCCAATGCCTTTTGCTCGTCAAACGATGATGCATCCTGCTCATCGTGCTGTCCATGCCCATTCGCGAGTCGTCCTTTCCCCCCTGAAGCCTTGGAAGTCGCTTGCAAGGCTGCAGCTTTCAGCGTGCCGTCCTCATTGACGTCCTCTTTCAGGTAGAGCGTGAAGAGAATGACCAAATAAACCTGCTCGGTCGAGCGATTCCGCAGGACGTATCTGAGCTGGTGTGAGCGCTTTGGTTCGGGCCTAGTTACCATGAGAAAAAACAACAATGAGATACCGTCTAACGCCAAAGAACACAAACTATTACCCTTTTATTTTATTTTTATACTTCCCATCCAGCTAGCAACAAACCAAAACCCAAATAACCCACAGCATAAAAAAAGGGTCAAGGGTAGAGATCGAGCGCGCGCGCAGAGGTTGAAGAAGTCAAGGGGGGGGGAGGAGAAAAAAACGTACCTTAGCCCTTGCCCATCCCAGTACTTGATGATGGGGAGGTTGAACCCGGGTAACCTCAGCGCAAAGTTCTCAAAGTCGACATACGGATTAAAGAAATCCACCCCGTACGTCTGGTCATACGCCCACACCCACTTTTGCTTGCTGTCCGCTCTCAGCGCCCACTTCATGCGGGCCTTGGCATCGTCAGGCGCGCCGGCAGCCTTCCTCCTCTGCCGACCGTCTTCGTCGCTGTGCCCTTCCTCGAACCACAGCCCCCCCTTGGCCTCGTCGAATTCACCAGACCCAACGTGAACGGCATTGAACGAGCTGAGAGCGGGCCCGTAGAGGTAGGGCATGTCCGCATACGCATCGCCTTCTAGCCCCGGGTCGATCCACCACTTCACAATCTTCATGGCGGTCCCGAAACCCGGCGGGAGGCGGTCGCGGATCGGGTGGTCAAAGTCGTTGCCGAACTGTAAATCCGTGCCTGAGATGCCTTCTGCATCATCATCTTGTGTATCTGAGTCCTTGTCCCCCCCTACTGTGGAGTTTGCGCTGGAGGAAGACTTGGAGGAGGAGGAGGAGGAGGAGGAGGAGGAGGAGGAGGAGGAGGAGGAGGAGGAGGAGGAGGGTTTCTTGGGCGTGAAGCGAAAGGCAATGCTGTACTGGTCGTCGTTGGAACTGTGCGGCTCGGTTGCAAAGTACGGCGACGTCCTCGGAGTGTGGTGCGGGAGACCCTTGTAATTTTGCACGCGGACATTGAGCTCCACGTCCATGTGCTCGTTCGAAATCTTGACTGGCTTGGCAGAGTTGACGGGCACCTCGACGTGCTGGTCGAGGTCGTAGGTCGAGCCCGCCGTCACGCGGATAATATACTTGTCTGCCATGGCGGCTTATGCTGTATGGAATTGTGCACCCTGTGTATAACCAGAAAGTCAAAAAGAGGCGTGAAATGAGTGTTTCAACACTTCTGATGTTCTGCAGGAGCCCGTGTAGGTTTGCCCTTTGATGTGTCGAAAGTTTTTGCGGAATGCTCCCCGTCTCAATGGCGGTACGTAGCAAAGTGACCCTGACGTCAGGCAAATTTTGCCAGCGGTGAAAGATAAGATAGGCCCGTAAAGGGAATGGAGGGAGAGTCAAACGGAACAACACAAGGACTTATGGGGCATGAACCGTTTGTAACGTTCAATGGGAAAGGAATTGAGATCTATGTGAAGTTATGGCGGCTCTACTGGGTACAGATCCTCCCGGATGAGGTCGTCATCATCGTCTCTCACATGTCAATGACGTCGAACCGGGACAGGCCGCTGTGACTCTAGCTCCGGCAGAGCCTACACTGGCCGCAGCCCACAGAAAAGCCTGCAGCGGTCTACAGGAGGTTAGTGGGCCCGTGCACGAATGTTCGGCAAGCCATGCCCATAAACAGTACAATGGAACGAAATCTTTCACGTCGACAACCAAACGTATAGATAGTCACTGCTCGCTGTAAATAATCCTGCTCAGGCTTCGAATATTGCCTTCGACCCCGCTATCTCTACTATGCGCTGGTCCCGATCTATTTAGTTTTAATACAAGATTACAAAACTATTGTACAACACACAATTCTCTTAGCTTGGGCCCACACAACCCTCACTTGTAATGCTTTTTCTACTCCTCTGTGTCGGTAAAGTACTCAAAGTCGTGAGGGACATCTGCCTCTTCGTCTCCCTCGGCGTCCTCATCCACAGCGGTGAGAACACCAGCGGCTGCCGCTGCTCCCGTTCCGGTACCTGCCGTGGCCTGCTCCTGAGCACCAGTGCCCGCCTGGGCAGCCAGTTGGGCAGCAGGAGTGGCTCCAGACGCCCCGGATGTGAATCGGAAAAGATCGTTGAAATCCTGCATCGAGGTTCCCGCGCCGGTCAGCCCGCGTTGTGGTTGAGAGAATATCGACTGGCCGGTCTGGCGAGGCGTAGCGCCGGCGCCACCCGTAACAGGGGCTTTCTCGGTGGTAAGTTTCTTGAGTTTCTCCTCGATCAGAGACTTGGGCTCATCGGGTTGCGTATCGTGGAGTAGAAGCGGGCCACCAGTAGGCTAAGATACAGTTAGACAAAGTCACTTGAACCACATGCTGGGTAAGGAAATAAAGAAACGCACCTTTTTCACCGGCTTGTAGCGCCCAGCCGGGAAGCTGATGTACTTGAGCTGGCCGGGGAGCACTCGAGACATGTTCTCGATCTCGTAGCCAACCTTCTCCTTCTCTGCCTTCTTTTTGGCGTCGGCGGAACCGGCAGCTTCCTTGCTGTCCTTCTTCTCCTTCGATCCTTCTGACTTGACCTTCTTATCGTCATCAACATCCATCTTGTCACCAGCGGGCTGTGGGGCCGTCTTGGACACAGTCGGGGTCGAATCGATGTCCATGCTCTCGCGGCGCTGCGCACGCTCCTTCTTCTGGGCGCGGCGCTTCGCCTGGGCCGTAGTAGACAGAATGGCGGTTTGCACGAGGGCCGGTCCCTCCTCGGCCTTGACTTCCTGTTCAGGCGGGTAGTCGAAGAGACTGGGGCGTGTGGCGCAGTGGAATTTGAAGCTCGGGATCTCGAGGTCGTGGTCGAGGCCAATGATGGATGTGGGCACGAAGCTGAGGGATAGGAAGTGTGTGAAAGGGAACCAGTACCAGTACTGGGTAAAGACAGCCATGCCGACGATGCCGGCCATGTTGAGATTACCCGTCTGAGTCTGCAGGCCAATTGTGCAGTTCCGGCCGCCAGCATCAATGATGCCGAGAGCAAGCGAGGCACCAAACTTGGTCATGGCATCTTCGTGGCGATCGCCAACCACCTTCTTCAGCGTTTTCCTGATTGCAGCAGCCTTGGGGTTCATGGCTTCGTTCTGCTGGACCATAATCATGGACAAGGCGATCAGAGCACCCTGGCGCACGAAATCGGTCGGATCCTTCATCATCGGCTCGAGCAGGTCAATGGCCTCGTCCAATCCCGTTCCGGCGCACGAGATACCGAGGGCCATGGCTGAGCCGTAGCGCACGTGAGGGTTGTAAGACTCAGCGAGCAGCTCAACCATGCGTGGAACACTGCCGGGCTTCCGGAAGAGGATGAAGCCAAGGCTCATGACGGACATGCGGCGCACATCGTCGTTCACGTCGCTCACGGCGCAGTGCAGGAGCTTGCGGATCGCCTTGTTGCTGCCGGTTCCGCAGTAGGCCATGGCGACGGTGAGGATACCACCGTATCGAAGAGCCGGATCGGGGTCGTTGAGGAGGCCCTCGATCATCACGTCGGCGCCCTCCTGTCGTCCAAACATGATCAGAGCCATGCCGATGGCGCAGCCGCGGACGATCTTCTCGTGTGTCGTTTCATGTGCGTAGGTGAACATGGTTTCCAGCGCCTTAGCATTGCCAGTTCCCAACATGATCAGTCCCATGGCCAGGCCAACGGCCTCACCGTTGAGTGCCGAATCCGCGAACAAAACTTTAGTGAGATCGTCGAAAATCGGCTCGTCTCCGGTGGCCATGCCCGCAATACCAAGCCCCAGTGCACCACCGTGCTGAATAACCTCCTCTTCCGCGGCAGTGAACATGGTTCTAAGATAGTCCAAGGCCTCGGCGCCATGGTTCGCGTGAATCAAACCATACGCGTACAGCGCGCCACCCTGGCTGAAGATGGAGCCGCCGCTCACGGTGCCTTGCCGAGGCAGGTAGGGCTCGAGCAGCTTTCGTGACTGGGTCAAGTTCCCGCGGTGGATAACACCAAGCGCCGCAGTCGCAGTGAACTTGGACCAGTTGACGGCCTTACCGAGCCATTCAAGGTTGTCTCTGAAAAACTTGTCGTGCGTGGTTCCAGCGTTCATGAATGCGTTGCAGAAGGTCACTGCTGTGTGGAAAATGGAGTTTCGGCCCTCTAGGCTGTCCCGCACCTTGTTGAGAATGCTGAGATCCGTGTGATTGTTGCGGTACAGGAACTCGAGAACCAGCTTGATGCCCTTGCTTCCGTCCAAGATGGATCGAATGTTCTTGTAAACCTTAGCCACCTCGTCCGGCAGCTCTTCCTCGGCCGCCTCCTGATTCTGGAGAAGAGGCTCGCTCTCGGCCGCATTGTCGTTTTCCTTGTCAGCCTCGGGCTTCTTAGCCGGTTCGCCAGAAGGCAAAGATTTGATAACCTTGGCCAGGAACTCCTGGGTGCCGTTGTCGTAAAGGTCGAAGGCGATTTGGTAGGCGATTGCAGTCGAGTTGTTGTCTCCCTTGGCGACCAGCTGCCGGAGCATGCTTGATGCTTCTTCATCCAAATCCAGGTAGACGACACACTTCGCGATCGCAAAGTAATCGGGATTCGGGATCTCGTTCAGAAGCTCGAGGATAAGCCGCAGAATCTCGGTTCGGAAGCTCCGCTCCTGAACAACATCCATGCAAATGCCCAAGACGTAGTCCATCAGCTCCTCAGCCGGACCCTGGTTACCATCCTGAGCCTTGTTCTTCGATTGCGCCCCCTCTTCACTAGCCCGTTTGATGACGCGACGGAGTACCTCGAGATTCTTGGCCTCCACGGCGATGCCGACTACCTGTCTGTATTTTCCTTGCTTCAAGCAGCTTGCAAAAAGTCGCTGAACCACGTGTTCTAGCGCCTGTTGGGTGTTGGTGTCCGTAATCGGGGCGATCGAGCCCGAGCGACCTTCCTTCGTCGGTTGAAAGGTGGGATCAAGGATGGTGTTATCGGTCGAGGCACGCGACAGCAGCGACTTGGAGGGAAGCGTCGACTGGGAAAATGGCGTGGTAGGCGAGATCACCACAGAACCATCGACAGAACCGGCAGCAAAAGTGGTGGCAATAGCCGGCAACGAGACATCGGCCTTGGTTTGCTTCGCGGGAGTGTGGTGCGAGGATGACACGGCAATGTACTGGTCGATGCACTTGGAGATGATGGTCTCCTCAAACTCCCCAGGAGCGTCGATCTTGAAGAGGGGACCAGCCGCCAGAGCAAAAGTCATGCTCTCGTTGTACGCTTGGAGGTGGAAGTAGACCTTGGCGAGGACGAGCGCGGCGAGCCGTCGTTCCGGGAAGCTTTCATCTTCGTAGAGCGCCTCGCTGGTGGCCAACACGTCAGCGCAAAATCATCTCGCGCAGAGCATGGAAATGAGGTTATGAAAATACATACATTTGACTCAAGGCGCCGGCCACTTCGGTCCAGACGGTGTCAATATCCTCATTCAGGGTTTTGAGGGCAAAGACCTTGAGCTCTGGCTCCTCATCGGCGAGGAAGGCCAGAACTCCAGTTGCAGTAACGAGGCCCGGCATGATGGATCGCGTTGGCAAGAAATCAAAGATCTCAGCGGCGACTTTCCCGGGATTGACGGGTCCTGAGATGAGGTCGAAGAGATAAACAGTACAGTAGATAGGATATCAACCTACGGTCACTAGACGAGCAGTTCGGGGTCTGTGTTAAAAAAGATGACGGAAGATGGAATCAAGGTCAATGAAATGCATCAGGATGCGCGCAGCCCAGGAAGCCTGACAAAGCGTCTGTTCTCGAGCCACGGTCCACGTCAGGAGCTCCTGCCTTGCGAGCTTCTGGGCCAATTGGATCCATGAACAGGTACCTAGCAGCCGCCCGGAGATAGAGATTTTCCAGCCCATCTCTGTCTCCGCGCACTGGGCTGTCTCGAGCGCTGATACCCAAGCTAAGCCTAATAAGGCTAGCTACTAATTTCTCCCAACTGAGGTGAACGACCAGGGAGAGCGGAGGTTTTTTGGTAGCATTTTCTGACGGGCCAAGCTTTCTGGCCTCTGGACCGTGAAAGCTCTCTCGGCCAGCCTATTGTACTCCGTAACACTCGCACCTCGTCGCCGAAACATTTGCCCATGTTCTGAAGCTGTGGCGGAGAGCTCTGAGTATCCAACCTTCCAATCTAGGAACACAGGTGGTCTCTATGCCTATTTCCCAGTGTTGAACTAAGCATTCAGGGGAGGTGCCGCAAACGGAATGCTGCTTCGTCGTTAGGCAGTCACTTGGCGCCAACCTTGCAGCGCGCTGCTAGCAATGCGCGGGCCACCCAAGGTGAACTCAAACCCACCTTAGCAAAGTCCATTGCGCACACATCAATCTTTTTGGCCTTGCCTTGTCCCGCGCCTGCGACAATGTATTGATCATATCCCGTCGCGTCCGTCGCAGTAGCTCCAGCTAAGAGACCGTTATACCACACTTAAAATGTCTTGCTGGCCTTTTTCATCGTGACATGGTATTCAAAGCATTGCGCCTCCATCCCGCCAGCGTTTGTCGAGCATCATCTCTATTCTTAGCTGAACGAGGTCACGACCCGACGATGTAACGCCTGCTACACTGCATTGCCCGAACACCACCAAGTCAACACTGATTCGCGCGCTGCGACACGCAGCACTCATAAGGATCGCGAATACAAGCACGAAACGGGCCCAGCGCGCCTGGATTCGATGATCGGCGAGACGTGGACCACGTCGTAAAGCGAGAGAGAGTGCGTGACAGACGCGGCTTTGCCGGAGCTTGGGATCGAGTTGGGAAGCCAAGACGGGGCGCCAGAGGAAGGGCACAACACCAGCACCTTTCACGATGGATCTGAAGGGGATCCTGAATGACAACGGGCCTGCTGCGCCGACGCCGACCAAGCAGCTGGGGCCGCATCACCCACAGCAGCAGCCTTCGACGCCGATCCAGGCAATCCCGCCGCAGTCCTTCCGCGACTACAGCCAGCAGCCACAACAGTCCCCCGGCCGACACATATCACAGGACTACGGCGGCCAACCACAATTACAACATGCACATGCACCGCCATCCGCTGCCTTTGCTTCTCCTCCTCCCTACAGCAATAACAGCGCCGCCGGGCCATATCCCAATCGGCCTCCGCCGCCGCCGCCGCCGCCGCTCCAGCCGCTCCCACCAAACCACGACCTTCGTTCGCCGAGCTTGGGCTCCAGACCCATTCCCCCGTCTCCGTATCGGCAGACGCCCACGTCCTCAATAAGTGCTGCCAGCGGAGGATATCCCTTTCCGCCCACACAGCCGACGCCCACCAGTCCTGTGCAACGGCACCAATACCCGCCCCCGGCTGGCTATCACAGAGACAGCTTTTCCCAGCCCTCGGCTCCTGTTGGTATGACAGGCCCGCCTGGCCCTCCGCCGTACATGCAGGGAATGCCAATGCCGCAGACTCCTCCGGTCGGCACTCCCGGCGGCGCTCATCCCTCATTCCTCCACCAGAGATCGCAGTCTTCTCATTCCACGCCGACGCCGACGTCAGCGCAGAGCCAACCGCCCCACTATGGAGCACCCTTTGTCCAAGGTAGTCCCGTGGCCATGGCGCATCCTCTTCCGCAACTCGATCCCCAACAACAACGCCAACAATCCCAACCTCCAACCCCCATAGCGACGCCGTTATCCGGCCCGCGCCAGCCGCCTCAAGCGATGGGCTTTGCACAGCCGCCAAGCCCGTATCAGCAACGCGTGTCAGGACCAGCAGGGTACCCTCATCCTCCGTCACAGACCTCTCCTCCACCGCCTCCTCCCCCTTCCATTCCCAGACAGCCGAGCAACTCAAGCGTCTACGATACGCACTCGCACGATTCGCACCGACTATCCCAGTCGGTGCATGGTGACAGAGACAGGAGCATTAGCGTGAGCCCCAAAACTCGGGTACCCAGTCTGCCGAGTAGCGTTGGTCGCCCAGGAACGTCAATTTCCGACTCCGACTCGCGCCACTACCAGACCCACCCGGTCACCGCTATGCGCGCCTCCGTCGAACCCGGTCGTGAGCGGGCCTCGACGCCGGCCAAACGAAAGCTTGACGACAGGGATCTAGGGCCAGAAGAGCTGGAGAGGCGAGAAATGCGTCCGGCGCCCTTTGAGAACGTCAACGGACGCCAATTGTCCAGCGATAGCTACTCTACTTCACAGCATCCTTCGTTAAGTCACAAGCTACAAAAGAAGAGAAGGATGTATATGACGCTCCCGATTTGGGCACAGGCGCTGCAGGGTCCAGGTCAGAGACTGGCACACCCCAACCGCATCCTGTACAAGCCGCCCCAGCACAACGATGCCCAAGTCAACGGCAGGGTCGATGGTCAGCCCAGTGGGCATCCCTCGCCGGAAGAAAAGCGGTCGGTGCTTGCAGTGCAGCCTGCCCCTGCAGCACATCCTCCAGGCCCACCACCCGGAGAGCCACCAGTAGGCCAACAACCTGGTCCGCCACCCTCCGAACCCGCGAGCTGGGGACCGTTGGGGCCGTTGGGGTTATGGGAGCCGTGCCTGGCGAACGTGGTACCACAAGGGAGCCTGTCCAAGGCCGTTGCAGATTTCTTGTTCAGGTTTGTCGTCCTTAACGACGACTTGGACGAGATCCAGGGCCGTGGTGTGCATTTCGAGGTTGAGGCCAAGCTCGGCATGCTCATTGAGAAGAAAACAAATCAGCGAGTCCAATTACCTGTGACCACGGACTGTGTGCTCAATGATCAGCATAACTGGTTGAGCTTCCGGAGTAGTATGAGTGTAGTAAGTGTTTCGCTCCTCTGCCATCCAAAACTCAACTAACGTATTCGCTCTCACAGGCCCAGCACAAAGGCTTCAACGACTTTCTGAATAAGATGCTGTACGACACTCGGGAACACAATCTCAACCTTCCACCTGGCGCCCGTCCTCGCGTTCCTATAGATTACAAGCGCAGACTCGAGGTAGACAGGTTCTTCGAAATCCCGGCGGCCGTGCGCGATTCGGTGCTGCCGGCCTGTGTCGCGGGCCCCATCGCCGCCCGGGGCCACAACGCCAAGCTGCGGGTCACGTACGATCAGAAGACGAACAAGGTCGTGGCCAAGATCATCAAGGCGCGCCTCGCCGACATCAGCCTGCACTTTCCCGAACACCCGCTCGACTGTCGCATCAGCGTTAACCTCGAAATGGACTGGCCCGAGCCGCTCGAAGGCTTTGACGACTTCGAGAAGTGGGGCTTGACGGCCAATCAAGGCTCCATGCCCAACCGTAACAAGAACCGTCTCAGCTATACCCACAGCCATTACCAGGTCGACCTAACCCAGGTGACGCAAGTGGCGCCAGTGCCGAACGTAAGCTGGAATCTTTGATATTTTGGCTTTAACTATGACGATCTTTGCTGACAAAAGGGACAGGGTATGCAGCGCCAGGATCAAGACCATGAGCTCGAGATCGAGGTAGCGGCTGACGTCCTCCTCGATCAGGGCAGAGCGGCACTGAGTGGCCAACCTCATCAATACGTCGATCTGGTAGAAGGACTGATAAACAATATACGTCTTTTAGCCCGACAGGCATAAATTGCGGTTGGGTCAGGGAGTTTTTCGGGGTCTTTTACTGTGTCACACTGCATCATCAGCATCATTATCATCAACACTGTGTTCAATTTATATCTAATTGTTTGTCAAAGGTCATGTTTCAAGTTTTTCCATTGCGGTTCGCGGGACAGAGATTACAGGAAAGAAACTGCGCTTTCGCTTTTTTTTCTGTCACTAGATACCAAGTACGAGTATATTCAGGAGTAAAAGGAAAGACATCAAGCCTTGCACAATGCAACAACAGGAAACTGCCGGTATCTTTTTAGGGGTTTCTTTTGGTTGGTGCCGGGTGGGTTTGGGGAATATAGTGTAGCTGGCGAATAAGTCAGGTTGTCAGCATTTATATATTTCTTCCATCCCCTCTTCTGCTTCTGCTCCTTTCCCAGTGAGTGAAATTTACTGTAATAGGTACCTAAGTAGCAATGCTTAATAAGGGATACCACTTTCTCTATCAGTATAGGCCGCAACTCAACTTGATTGCCTCTAAAGGAGAGACACCACGTCTAAGGCCCTGTTGAACTTGTCCAACGGTCACACTTTATTCAAGCCAAGTCGGTCAGATATGCTCATATGAAGTCCATTAGCACAGGCATAGGTCGGTAATTTAGTGAGGTGGTCTGGCCTTATGGGCATCCTTTGTATGTACGTGTATCATGAAAAGCCTGCAAAAAGAAACCAAATCCCGACATTTCCCCTCCTAAACTAAAAAAAATGTACAAAGTACATTCCAATCCAAACAAATTTGGCAAACGCAAACTCCCTGCTGACAGCGGTCACTGTCACCGTCACGGACACTTCAAACTCCATTGTATCGGTGGGTTGCAACCGGTTTTCGGGTCGGGCCACCAACATCCACCGTCTGCACAAGCGCACCTGTAGAATCATGATGGACATCGTTAGCTTCAACACATTACACTATTAACCGTGGCATTTTATATGAAGTTATGAACTGGAAGACAGTAGACAGTAGTAGTGATGATATGATACATACCAATTCCCGTTGAGTCCAGCATCGGGATCCGCTTCGTTCTCGCAGGGCAGGGTCTGAGCCAAGACTGCAGATATCACTCCGAGTCCGACCAGGGCAACAAAGCTAAAAGCCATGAGGCCGAATGCCTTCATGGCTGGCGGAGTACCAAATAGGTAGCACCCGTAAAAGTGATACACGATCTTGTTATTTAATGTTTTTGTTAAAACCGCAGCATCAAAACTCAGGTAATATGTTATATTCTAGTGCTGTTTTAAAGTGTAAAAGATAGTTCGCTGTAACCCATATGGGATAGTCCTATGCCAGTGAGGAATCGGACGGATGGGAAGGAATAGTTGAGATGACGATGTACAACCTTGAGAACATGTATTTATACACAAGAGCCCTATATTTAGTAAATGACACTCAAGCACGTCAGCCTGCTTGCAAAATTCTAGACCATACCCAATTTACTTCCTGGTAAAGATCTCCGAAAAAGGCTGGGGGGGCCCTCTCTTGTTATATAGGTGGTTATAGGGGGGGGGTGATTTAGCCGCAAGTCTTGGCATTTCAGCCCCCCGGGTCCTGTCCTCCCCTTTATGAATATAATACATACCCCGTAGTAATACCCCGTGGGGGGGGATTGGAATAAAGATTAGTGTAATTTGGCAGCAAGCTTTGAAATTATACCCGATTCGTAGGGGCTCTGTGCCCCACACACAGAACATCATGTCATAATGACACGAAGAGTGTGTGTGCGTGCGCACCTTCACGACATATGCACATTGCACAGCCCCGGGCCCCCTCCTTTGCAACCTTGGCAGCATCCAATGGTAAGGTAATCTTGGGAAATAATTAAGGCACACACACTATATATACTTGACATATGCAAGACGACATGACCCCTTTACGTTCCTCACACACAGCTAAAAGTTGAAACGGTCACACTCACGCAACGCGCGCGCGGCGCGCGTTGAGAAGGAAGCTAAGCCCTACCCTGATTACCTGTAGGTAACAGGGTAGAAAGAATGGAAGAAGCTGGTCAGCTAAATAGTTCAGGTGTATGTATGTACAGTACCATGTTTGATTGCGACTGCCAGTTGAAATGATGATAGGATTTGACTAGTACTAGTACTAATTAACTGGCCGAAAGCCTGACCCAGCTGGGAAGCTGATGGCTTGACGAGAGCTTGAGGAAGCTAAAATCCTCCTCCCACCAAAATTTCCATTTTATCCTTAACATAACGGCCCGTGTTTCTTCCCACTCTACACAGTCTCAACTGGGTTACCTACCTAGATACAATTATAGGCGGGCTATTTTTCTATATTAAACCTTAAAAAGGCAGTTATCCGTCCGTAATAATGCATTAATAAGACATCTTAAAGAAAGTAGGTTTCGGCGTACTGCGTGTAGTAACAAATAAGTAAGAGATAAGACAAAGCCGAACTGTATACACTTATCCACTATACGCAGTGCGTTAAGACATAGATAACTCCCGTTTTAAGCTTTAATATAGCTTATCTTCCGAAGCATCATGCCTCAGTTTAGCTGCTGTATGGTGTTTTAAAAGTTTAGGTGTCTTGCAGCCCGCCTTTTTTTATCCCCTGCTTACTATAGTACCGATAACTTTTTCTACAGTTCCAATATCCCAAGCCTTAATTAAAATGTCACATGCGTGTTCTCTGTGGACTAGTTAACGGCCTATGACGCGTGATAGTGCGATACGTACTTTACACTAAGTCAGCCGTTTCGCAGCCTGGCGCCTTCCGAGTCATCGGTTACCTGTTGGGAAATGCACACTGACAGGCAGGTGCTGTCGCGGCGTGGCGTGCGAGCCTTCGTGCCGTATGGACCATTTGTGACCCGACAACTATATGGTGCAGTCTGAGCGACCGAAGAGTAGTAGCTTCGGTTACTTGTATCCTTTTACAGGGCATGGCTTAATTGGTGTGACTGTCCGACTGGCGCCGTGACAGGTACGACGGACAGGGCTGCATGACCACTACCTAACCACCAACAGTTCCTGCAGAGACAGCTGAAGACTCAGTAACGCAAAGAGAGCTCAAAGTAATTTTCGACCCTTGCGCCGTAAATCTCACTTCGAAGTCTATGCACAGGACGCTCCCTGGATGCAACACGACCAAACGACGAACGACATTGAAAGCTATACTCACTGCAATCATGGATACAGCCCAGGCCGCAACAATAGCCTTTTCTTTTCCACAGGCAAAAGGGCTCTGCCAATGCGTTAAAGATAATACGAACCCGCACTAACAACCCCCAACACCTTGAGCACGAAACCTTCCACTCAGGATTGGAAGGCTTATGGATAGAAACAATTATTCCACATCATATTCAACTAGGCCCGCATGGCTAAGTGGTATAGCGTATCACTAGTAATACTAGGATAATGATAAGGTCATCAGTTCGATTCTGATTGTGGGCACTACTCCCTCACTCAACCCGCATCTTTTTGCCGCCGCAGTGCGGCGCATTGTCACCTTTTTTTCCTCTTCCTCTTTTACGCCCCCCTTGGTCTGGAGTAGGTACGTTATATAAAGGTTATATAAAGGGAAGAGGGTGTACAGAGGGAGATGATATCTTTTTGCTTTAATGCGACGTCCTTTCTCATACTAAAATGCATATACTCTACTCTACTTTGTGCTACTTATCGAAGCAGCATTCCTCATTAACGGACAATGTTCGTGGAGTCTTCCTAGGTCACTTATGAGTAATGAGCGAGGAGTTATTATTTAAAGCAATATTCTTAAAGCAAATTGGTAAGGAGATAGCTGCATCATCGTGTGAATTGTAAAAGAGGCAAGTTTAGGCTAGAGACTGCTGTCCTAGCCGAGACTGGGTCCTGCGCCTCCACGAAGCTAATACGTACCTTATTTTGTACAGTACGGAGTACCTATTCTTGGTTAACCCAGGTACATACCACCATTCTCACACTGAATCGCGCAGGGTCAAGGGTAGATGGCATCACACCATCGTTACAAATTATCTATCTGCAGCGAGAACCTGCTGCACGTACGATTGGAAGATCATGCACAGTGACTCAATGAGCGTCTTCATACTGGCTACGTACGTACTTCACATTCCCATGTCTCAAAAATAGGAGGATTAAACCTGATTTTAGATATGCCGATCTTCCTTCCAAACCTCAGGTATGTTTGCATGATGGGGAGGCGTTCTTGAGACACACCTGGACACCTATCATCACCAAGGCGATTTGTAAGCAGGACCTACGCGCCTGCGTTAGAAGCGATGCCGTATATTCTTGATACCTGTTTAGGCGGTTTTAAGGCTTTTTTTATTTTTTGGACAAGCTTTTCCGGATCACATCATTCGCATACGCGATTGTTGCCACTACAGTATCTGCCGAATCATTCGGAAGTTATCCGTTCTCCACCCCCACTCACCCATCTCATCGGGGATATCACACACACTAATACCTGCGGTATGGCGCCACAAGCCCTTCTGATTTGCAACTGGGCGGGATGCATGTCTCGCGACAGAACATTGACCGGGGAGGCCGCCGTGTTTCAGTTGCAAGGCAGTATATTACCTACCTAACTTCTCCAACTCCCCTCCTCTAGTAGAAAGTTTCCTCATTGACCGGGTGAAATTACCGCTACCTACATAAGAAAAATATACAATCGTCTAAAGAATTGGAAGCTCCAAAATGGTATCCATCAAGACTGTGGCTGTGCTTGGGGTATGTATGATTAACAAGACCGATGGGCTTTGGTGTAGTGATTAGATATTGCAGCTAACGACTGACTGACCCCACAGGGCACTGGAAATCTGGGTACTCACATCGTCCAGGAGCTCCTTTCCGCTGGCTTCGCAGTGACAGCATTGACACGGGAGGGGTCTTCGTCGACAGACAAGCTCCCCGCGGGCGTGGAGGTCAAGACGGTTGATTACACCTCGTTCGACTCCCTCCGAGCTGCCTTCAGTGGCCAGGACGCAGTGGTGTCCGTCGTGGGCACGACCGCGGTCGGCAACCAAAAGATCGCTGTGGACGCCGCGATAGCGGCTGGGGTGAAGCGCTTCATCCCGTCCGAGTTCGGTATCAACACGCGCGAGGTCCGCGACAGGCCGATCGGAAAGATCCTCGCTGTCAAGATTGGCATCGTGGATTATCTGCAAGAGAAGGCCAAGGAGAACCCGTCCTTTACATGGACCGGGCTCACGACAGGGTCATTCTTTGACTGGGTAAGCGGATACTTACTTTCCTCTTCATACCGGAGGAGTGCTGACGGGGACATGAAAAACAATTAGGGTCTTCAACTGGGCATCCTTGGCATCAACCCCAAGGACCAGACGGCCAACATTGTCGACTCGGGCAATGAAAAGTGGCAGGCGAGCAACCTGCCGCAAATCGGCAAGGGAATTGTCGGTATTCTGCAGCACCCGGATGAGACGGCAAACAAGTACCTTGCTACAGCATCATTCAACGTCTCGCAGAATGAGATCATCGCCATTGTCGAGGAGCTCAGCGGTTCCAAGCTGACCGTTACCAGCCAGAGTTCAGCTGAGCTGCGAAAGATTGGAGAGGAGAAGCTCGCTAAAGGCGATTACAGTGCCTTCCTGGATCTCCTCCGCGTGCACAACTATGCAGACGGGGCGGGCAACGCGCTCTCGGAGGAGAAAAGTGCGAATAAGCTGATTGAGCTGCCTTACGAGGATGTGAGATCCACTGTGCAGAGCTGGTTATCCAAGGCAGGGGCGATCTAGAAAGCATTGGTTATCATTTCTGTGGGGAGATCGCGTTTCGACGATGTCCCTAAACTCGAAGTGCAGAACGTAGTTTCCGTCAATCTGTTTTGCTGGCCTGTAGCTCCCCGGCTATCCCATCGTCTCGCTCCTGTCTTTGTTAGTTGACATACAAGAAAGAGCAACTAACGCGAATTACGATGTGTTGTGTCGCGTTTTCTGCGATGGAAGAGAATATAATCCATCCAAGAACTTCTCTCTCCAGCAGTGAATACACCGCGGGAATTAGAGATGTCTTCTCATGAGCTATTACATTCACAACAATGGACTCGCGATTTCCTTGCCCTTTGATGACAGCTTGAGGTATCAAAAGCTCGTACTTGGTCGGCGCCCTTGTATGGCCCGTGCGCTCACCGAACCACTTTTTTGTGGCGTCGCGCCGGTTTTTCAACAAGGGTTTGCAGTTCAGCACGACCCTTCAACATAAAATCCATCGTCTCACATTCCACCGAACCGGCCAGTGCAATTCGCACTGATTCTGAGTGATTATCGATAAGGAGAATAACCACCAAGTTTGGCTACCGACCGCTGCATATTTCCTTAGTCGATACAGATGCACTGCGCCTAACCCAACGGGCAGCACACGTTGGGCATCCCAATACCCATCACACCTAACAAGGCCGTTTCGGCCGTATGCACGTGGTTTACCGTCTGCTTGCATAATGGTGGTCCCGGTACTGCTGTACGGCTTTGATTTCGCCACGCAGCAGCGGCAGAGATTCGGGCCGCCATGGGGCGCCGCGTTTCTTACGCCGAAATTCACCGACGAGAGCCACCCGGCCCTGAAGGTAGTCATGAGAGACGTGGACAAGAAGAGAGAAGTCAAGTATGGCAACAATATTGCCGTCCTCTTCGGGGCCATGATAGAATGCCGAAGATACTTTGATCACCCCGAGTTCTGGAATGCTATTGCTCGCGGATTCAACACGAAGCAGGAGATAGTTAGGGTTACGGCTAACATACTCACGGAGGCGCGAATTGTTCACCGCAAGCCGGATCAACAGACGTCAGGCTGGACGTCAGACACTGTGCGTGCCGCGGATGCATGGATTGAATACTTGGACAAGCAGTGGCAGCCAACCTTGGCCATATTCCGCCCGACGGACGGCGCCGATCTGAGGAGGATTGCTGATAGCTTCTTTGCCAAAATGCCAGGCAAAATGGTCAACGCCGCAAATATACCCGATCACGATGGTCGGCCTATCAGGATAGAAGCCAGCACTTACCGTCCGGCTGCAGTGGGCGAAGCTAATGGAGGAAGAGGGCTCGGAGTGCCAGCTTTGCCCCCTCCAGGAGCTGCAGTCACGGAACCTGCAGTCACGTCCCGATTGGTACGCAAGCGTTCAGCTTCACCAGTTATCTCTTCAGATATCCCAGAGGCAAAGCGGGTTCAGCACGACCACCCTTCCGAACAGTCGCGGTCGCGCGAGGAGCTACAACAGCAGGAACCGCAGCAGAAACCGCAGGAAATACAACAGGGCTTTACGCAAAAGCAACAGCAACAGTCACAGCCCCAACACGAGCCAGACAAAGCTTCAGAAGCTGGGAGCCTTCAACCCTCAAACCCGATTCAGAAGGCTCAACAAGCCCAGTCCTTACCCTCTGACGAAAAGTCAATCGACCAGGACGCAGAAACGGCTGGGCCGCCGGTCGGTAAGCCCGTCGAGGAGCTTACTGACGGTGCACTGCGCAATCGCGTTGGTCGCATGGCGAAAAGACTTGCCGTGATGGAAACTAAGCCCGAAAATGCGGATGCTGTTACTCGAGAGATCAAAAGCGACATGAAGACGCTCAAGGACGAGTTAAGCGTCATTAAAAGCGGCATCTCAGATGTCGTAGAGTCCTTACACTTATTCGCAGATCAGAGTAGGCTTCTCGGGGAAGAGATGGCAGGTCTGAGAAGGCAACACGACGCAGCGGCTACCACTGCTGCCACTGCTGCTGCTGCTACTGCTGCCTCACCTCAACCTCTCGAGCGGGAAACCGAAGAGCAAAAGAAGCTCATCGATAGCCTAACCCAGGAAGTTGCACAACTCAAGGCGCGGATAGCAGCGACAGCAGCAGCGCCGAAGCAGCCACCGCCACCGCCCCCTCCTCCTACCAACCTTCGGCAAGCCATGGCAGCTGCCGAGGAAGACATGAAGCGCCATCTTGCTACTGTTGAGAGATTCTCCGAGCGCCTGGATGGATCTCGGAACCGGGCGGCAACCGAGACGGTTGCGGACCTGCTTCTAACGCTTCATGAGGGTGTCAGAATTGCGCAGACTGGCCAGCGTCTCTAAGATACCTTATATATCCTAAGTAAGGTATCTTAGGAGGGAGAAGGAATTCATCATGATGTGTGTGATATTGTTGGTTGGACGGATCAGGCCAAGACTGTTGCGGAGACCACACAACGGAACGTGTCATCCTGGCAGCACACACCTGTACAGCCCGTACCTCTATATCGAGGTCAATTGGTTGGAGTATATCTACAAGGTTACGTATTCGTACCTTAACCTGCACCTGTACGCATCACAAGCACTAGAAGACCAACGTATGAGGTTATGAAACAACGCGGTTGCCAATTGAATATAGATGAGGGATTACGGTGCAAAAATACCTAGAGAAGCTTGTAAGTTTTATATTTTCCTGACATGGCTATGATTAGGTACCTGTACCTGTACCTTGTCATTAAGTGAGCTCAGGTGACAGGAGGAACAAATGTTTTTGCACGGCCCCACGATGGAAATTGGAACCCCAGCGGCAGAGCATCATCGTATTTTACAGTAAGAGGGTATATCAGCCCCTTTAATAGTAAGAGACCTGGCGTAAGCCTCAGTGCATCGTGATATCAGCGAACGTCTACTATCCAATTCACCAGGACACGCAGCTCTCAGCTGTGGAGGTGTTAAATATACCGTTGCGCCATTCCCACAAAAGTTAAGGCCGATTCTTTTACTTTGGTCGCATTCATGGTATATGTTATTCAATCTAACAGGAGGCGCGCGGTGAACGGTCATGACTTTAAACTCCGAGGTATTCAGTAAATTGTAATTTTAAAGTCGCCATGATGACGTAATTGTCATTCATTTACTCAATATCCGGGTGATTAGCGCTGTGACAGACTACAGACCTGTAGTAGTATCATGATGTTCTGTGAACAAGTTGCCTTTTAAGACTGTCTTTTTTTTCGGGACGCGAGGATTTGGCCCGTACACCTCGACGAATCCGGTTGCTAGTCTATTAATATCGGCATGTGAGTAGAGGTACGTATTTGTCCAGGTCATCATGATGAGATTCACATGATCCGTGTGGACTGTGGACTGTGGGACTGTGGGACTGTGGATCGGTGAGCCCGCCCTCAATTCAACGTCTAGTACTGAGCCGAGGGGAGTGAGACCTGCACCTGTCGAACAGCCGAACTTATGACCTCAGTTCCTGGCAGGTCACTGTGTGGCGTTGCTTGCAATGGAAACTCACTGCATCCGTGCAGGGCCGCCTCGCCCGTAGGTGTCAGAAATGAAAGGAGATCCGAGAGAGGCGCACGAACTACAATACATGGCATATTAAATGGAAAATTCTGATGGGCGGGCCGCGGAGGATTCAGGGAGCATTCAGGCTTCAGCTTCCTCCGGCATCTCGGCGATGTCCTTTTGGCTGGCTGAGGCCCTGGGCAGTCTCCATGATCTTTGAAGTCCTGAGTCATTTGGTGCCGTGTGTACGCCCCACCCGCACAACAGACGCTGGCAGCTTTTGTCAGAAGATTACCTCGGGCAGCAATGCATTCCGGCCTGGCTTCTCATCCAGCATGCGCTGCCTACACTACAATAACACGTTGACGGGGCGATACAGTGCCTGGTTATGGTAAATTTGCGGTTTGATATGACATTCATTTCTTTCCATTATCAAACAGCTTATTACATCCACTAGGCCTTCCGCCATGAGTTGTGTGGTCACTGGACGGTGACCTAGACTATCTAGGTGGGTACCTAGTGGTCAAGTATGGCTGGTTCAGCGTTAACCGCGAAACTCTGCAAAACCGACTCTCTCTGATTGCAGATTCTATGCTTTTTAAGCAGGGCCAGCCGATCCTGCCAAAAGGCTGTCAGCCGGGGATCGTTAGCTTTTTCGATAGGCCAAATCTTTCTGAGAAAGAGTTCCGCTGCCCTTACTAGGGTGAAGAGACCCCCTCAATAGTGTAGTGTACATGTAGGAAAAGGAAGGAACGACAGACTTGTGTGGACTGTATTTAAATCCCTGCCCCTGCAATCTAGACAACCTAGCAACTTCCTCCAATTCCCCCCAGTACCACCGATTCTCCCATAACAGTTGCACCAAAACGGGAAGATCGCAGCAACAGGGCCCCAGTCTTGAATCTTTCACCCTGCTTCCTTGGCTGCAGCCCCTTGCTATCCCTCTCGTTCGAGGCTGGGAATTACTGAGCTAACGAACCTTCCAGAGATGTCTTGTGAGGCGAGGATGGGGCCATGTACCGGGGGTTCGGGTCTTGTCTGGAGCCGATAGCATGGTAGGACAGTGGCCATGATCGTACGCCCAATCCACCTCATTAAGAAGCGTTTTGAGTTTGCACCACCCTTCTCGCTGTTGTACAACGCGAAGTGACGACATGGTTCTCCTCATCTTCCCACTATGGCAGCCACAACCCCGCCTGGCGGGGTTTGCACTGCTTTCCTGGTTCCAACTACGGAGGGCGATCTCTATACTGGTAATTATTTCCGCCCGTTCTACCCAGTCAAGCCAGGCGATAAATAACACATGGCTGCCATTCAACCGAGCTCATGGTCAGCGCTGGAGATAGATTCGGCCGAAGGCGAGTCCTCTGGGGCTAGCCGTACACAGCATGGAACGACGCCGGCTGACTCAACACTCGAGGCTGGCCCTCTCTGCTCGCTATGTCAATCCCTCCTCGTCCGGCCTGATATCGATCCTCGAGTATTCACACCACTTAAGGAACGGAATATAATTCTTACCAGTCAGTACCTAGGTCGCGTAAGCTATGACCCTGACGGCTGTCTTCTATGCAAGCGCATCGCGGCCGCAACTGTCAATCAGCGACAATCATACTCCTTGACAGACGGCTTCGCCCTGAGCCTGGCGTGGCATCACGATTCTTTCGATGGGATTCATGCCTATGCTGTGGATCTCTCAGGCGACAGGCCTGTTATCGGATGGGCCGGGGGGGGATATAGTCGTAATTGACATTTATCCAGAAAGAGGTATTGTTTTATAGCCATGTTTGTTCCGAATTCAAGGCTAATTAACTAATTTTAGCGCTGTGGTATGAAAGCCGACATACAGGATCAGAACCGTCCAGGACGATTGCGTCGCGGTGGCTCATGGACTGCATCACTGATCATAAAGAATGCCGGGGACCGGAGACAGAGGCGGGGTGGCTCCCAACTAGATTGATTGACGTCGGACTACCTGAGACCCCTCGACAGCCCAGGCTCGTACTCTCAGCGGACATAAAACGGAGAGACCGCAGTAGGCAAGTCTATGTGACACTGAGTCATCGCTGGGCTTCTTCTGGTGTTCAGCTGAAGCTGAAGTCTTGTAACATCGATATACTCATGCAGTCCATCCCTCTGCAGAACCTCTCGAGTACCTTTCTGGACGCCATCAGAGTTACGCGAGACCTTGGCGTTCGGTATTTGTGGATAGACTCCCTGTGCATCCTGCAGGACAGCAAGGCGGACTGGGAGGCTGAGTCGAGAGATATGGGGAAGGTTTACGAATATTGTCTTCTCAACATAGCGGCAACTGGCAACTCGGACAATGGAGGCGGTCTCTTCCAGAAGCGAGACTCATCCTTCGTCAGCAGATTCCGATTCCGCATACAGTACAAAGACCATGACCAAGTTTATTCGGCGCCGCGTCTGCCAAGAATGTGGGACCAATACATCTCAAACTCGGTTTTAAACAAAAGGGGATGGGTTCTTCAAGAACGGATCCTGAGTCCGCGTACGCTTCATTTTGCCTCACAGCTATTTTGGGAATGCCGAATTCTGCAAGCTTCTGAGACAGTGATGCAAGGGATCAACTCCGACGACTCGGTGACCCCTGTGTGGGGCGAAAAATATTGTAAAGTGAACCTTAAGCGCTTTCGACCGTCATATGGCGGTAAGAAACCTTGGTTCGGTCTCATTGAATTGTACGCAAGATGCAGTATCACTGAGCCTGCGGATAGGCTCATGGCCGTTGCCGGTCTTGCAAAAGAATATATGCTCAGATCCTACGATAATCACACGTATCTTGCAGGGCTGTGGAAGGAACACCTCCCTTTCAACTTGCTTTGGTGGCTGGAGAAGGCTACAGGAACAGTAGAGTACGCAGCAGAGTACAGATGTAAGGTATTTGTCTTCAAGACTCAGCGCCTTGCTAACGAGCGCATAGGTCCTTCTTGGTCTTGGGCCGCGCTTGATTATACCAGCGGGGTATTAGAAGATCTGACAGTTGCTTGGAGGGCACTATGGCCATTAGTCAAAGTGGTCGATGCCGTTATTACCCCGCGCGGATCCGATGTGTTCGGTGTCCTAGAAGGAGGTCATATTCTTTTGAAAGGCCGAGTCGGGCAGACCTTCTCCCTCGCAGCCTGGAAGGCTCTCAGCGAACCATCTATATCAGTCAAGCTCGACGTGGAGGCGATTGCTGACGTTGAGCCTCTGCATTGCTTACCCATCATGGTGGGCTGGAACGAGAAAGTTGCAGGTAACTCGAGATGGGTACACTGCCTTCTGTTGGAGCGTTTCGGGCCATTTAGGGAACGATGCAATTCCGGTTTAACAAGAGTGGGTGTAGTAAAGGTGTCATTGGAGGCGGAGGACTTTAATTCCCTTCCACACGAGATCAGGTGGGTGGTGGAATTTGTCAAGTCAACCCCACCTTTCTGGAAACTCGAGGACGTCACTATATATTGAGAGATAAGCAAAGGATTCTTACACTGTATTTCGCATATGCATTTAAGGCAGTCATAAAATCACTCGTTACACATGATATCACGGAGAAGACCTCACGCTATGATGCTCAAGCAAAACAGCGAGACCTGATCGTGAGGCCGTACCATAAAGAAAGTCATGGCAAGGAGGGCAGAGCAGTGAGGGAATCAAAACTAAAGACACATGACAATGAAACCACTACACGCATCATCGGGGAGACAAAAGACTGTCTCATATTGTCAGCCAGGAAACGAAATCATAAAGATCACGGGCCACTACTACTACAGCGTTGCACTTGGGTTTTGGCATATTGACACAGACAAACTTAGGTACTATGTAACTAACAAGCGTCCCCAAGCATATTAACTAGGTAAGGCACATGTACGTACCGGATAAATCTCACACATGGTAATGCATACCAGAAAGAAAAAGCACGGATTTGCTAACTGACAGTATTAAGATTCAAAAACTATATAACATTAACCTACAAGCAAAGCACTGACGCCAACCGCTCTCCCCCGCCGACCCCCCTGAGAGCAACTTCAACAACCAGACCCCCGAGCCCTAAGTCAGCGCCAGACGCCCCAAAAACGCCCCAAAGCCATTCACTCCCCAGCCATTGAACCTACCTATGTATGTAAAGCACTACACCCGTTCCCGTCCCCAGTACCACCCAGTTCGATAGTCCCCCACCAATCCTGTCCAGTCTGCCCTTTATTATCACCACCACCACCACCACCACCAACAAGCACCCCCTTCTCTGAGTCATCTCCCTTCTCATAGGTAGCCTGATCACACAGGGTTAGTTAGTGATGCATGATTTCACATGTCATGTTATATTATGTTATTGTTATTCCGGTATAGCCACCGTCAGACTAATACAGTGCATGTGTGTGACTGACCTTGTCCAACCAGTTCAAGTTACCTAGGTTGGATGGGATGATCAAATCATTCAAAGTGGTTCTGGTTCATCTCTGCGCAACAACCAATTCTTGAAGCTCTTCCTGTCCCTGTTGAGATACTTCTCCCACGCGTCGTAGAGCATGAGCACGACGAACATGCCGAAGAAGCAAGCAAGCACCGTCATGGAAGCGATGTCCCATTTCTCCCAGGGCCCGGCAAAATTGACCCTCTGGGCCTCCTCGACCCTGGCCAGGGGGTTAGTAGGGGCGGCGGCGGCGGGGTACGTGACAGTGGGAACCACAACAAGGGGGTAGATCGGGCCCGCCTCGGCGTCGCGTCGAGCAGCAATAACGGGGGTAGGGGTAGGGGCAGCGGCGGGGACGGGGACGGTGACCGTGGTCAGGGTGGGAATCACGGGCCATTTGTGGGGGTCGTCACGCTGGTCCCAGGGCACTATCGTCGAGATTGTCGAGTGGGGCGGCTTGGTCACCGCGCTCCAGCGGGTGATCGTGCTGGTGACGGGGCGGCGTCCCGTGGTGTAGACGACCTTCTCCAGGATCGGGCTCTTGGCGTGGGAGGGGAAGTACACGTGCTGCGTCCAGGTGACCAGTTTCGTGGTGTCGATGGTGGCAGGCGGGATGTCCCAGGGCCATACCGGAAACATGATGGCTTCCGGTTCAAAAGAGGCATCGTCCTGGGGACTGGCGGCGGCGGTGGCGGCGGCGGTGGCGGTGGGCTCAGGTGGACTGGCGGTAGTGGGTGAAGGAGGCGGACTGCCGCCGACGGTGGATCGGGGACGGTAAGTGCTTTCTGGAACGGACATGGTTGCAAATATCAAGTGAGGAAGGAGCTACAGAAGAAAAGAGTAAAAAGGGTTGACTTGTGAGAGGAATAGGGAAAGAACAAAGAGAGAAGGACAGGATGTGAGAAGGTCGAATATATAGGGAAGTAATCAAGTATGTGAGGCTGAGATTAGGGCATGTTTCGCGAACTTCGAGATCATTCCATGTGGCCTGCACTAAAGCTTCACGGCACCAGATCAAACACGGTACTTCTTTATGGTGACTGTATTATTGAGTCATTTGGCAGCGCCTGGTGTTAGTTTCTTCTCTGGAGGTGGTAGTTGTTGAGAGGTCTTGATCCTTGATGTTACAGAGCAAGAAGCTTCTTAGTATTTCGGATCGCGCTTACATGAGCAATGTTGGTAGGTTTGGTTCTTAGATACTAGCGAATGCTGTTACTCGAGGTAACGAAAACCTGTGCCAATGACTTCCTATGTATCTTAGATTGGGCAGGGGGGCGAGACACTTAGTTGTGAATGGAAGGTTCATCGATCCAGGATTTCAGACGTGATATTTCCTAAAAGTATATCTATGATAATTACTGCCTTATCTGTAACTATCAGCGCACGGCAAGAAGTGCCATAGGTTTGGCCAACGATAGCTAAGCAGACATCCAGATAGATCAGCTAACTACCAATGCTAAAGCATATGAAACACAGTTGACCGAGATGATTTCGTCAGGCTAGTGCCTAACGGCCCTTCTCACTATGCTAGCGTGCTCAACTACCTACGTTATCTTGCGTAGTCTTGATCACGAGCCCGGAAATACCACGCACATGCTCTTACTTTGGTATTTAGCTCGAACATGGGAAATATTTCTGCCATCCTTTTTAACACTAGTGTTGGTAGTTATGCCTTAGTTAATCTGAGTTGTTTCCTTGTCGTCGGACTCGCTTAGTCAGACGGGCCGAGTCACGGAGACGATGACATTCGAGACCTAACCCTCGCGCCACTGAGTGACCAACACCAAGCTACGTACCTGTAGTCTGGCAAGGGATGTTCCACGCTCTAAAAAGTAACGATCGTGATTTGCAATTCTCTTGGAGCTAAAAAGGGCACGTACTCAAAGTCAAATGCCAAATCAGAGTGCTGAACAGGTCAACGTATCTTCATGGGCCGTGATAACGAATGTCCGAGTTTGTATTAACTTAGGACTGCTTATGTAAGGTATCTGGTACATAAGCTGTGACGACGCAAATGCTCGAGGAGAAAATATGCGTCGTCTTCTCACTGCAAGGGAGGAGCCCGCTCACGTATGGCTGTCAGACCGCAGGTATCGCGACGAAGTGCGACATACCAAAATGAAGAAAATGAGTTTTCCAATTTTACCGAGGAGAAGGCAAACAGACGGACATGCTGAATCGGGGTGTGAATGGTACAAATTCCATCCATCATTATTTCCATTTACAGAGCTGCGCACCTGTAAAAAACATTCCGACGTGAAAAAGAAAAGGAATGATAAACGCGATCAGATGCGACCGCGGCTTGTTGAAGGGTTGTTGAAGATCGTCAGTCAATCAGGACAGTACACCTGCGTGCGCGAAGTTGTCCAATCATTAACTAGCGGGTGCGTGCGTCATCTCCAGCTCCCTGCCCTGGAAAGTGGAATGCAAGGCAGGCAGGCTCACCAACAACCCCATTCTTTCTTACCCAGGCGGGTTCCTGCATAAACCCGAGAGAATGTAAAAGTAGCTATCTCAATGCCATTGCACCTTCTTTTTTTTGTTTTTTTTTTTTAAAGACATACTAAAATGCGATAAATGTCTGTGTAATAAACCCCAGCCAAAGAATCACCTGGTCCAACACCACCAGATAGTTGATCTCACGACAAAATGTTAGACCACACCCCCTCAAAACTCATCTTCATCCGCGCCTGCATTTTTCTTCTTCGCTACGCCCCCATTATTGAGGTTTTACTTATTTTTGCCGTCTCGTTTCCCCTGCTTTACACTCCTCCCGCTCTTCAGCATTACTCGCATTTTCTCCGCGCTGCGCTATACCCACTTCTGGCTCTCTACAGTGTCGAGCTACTCTATCTCGTGTTCGTCTACACCCCCCATAAACGTCGCCTCCTCGGGCAAGCAGACCACCCTCTGCCCCGGCTCACGCGGTCTGAACGCTCAGCACTGTTTGAGCGTGTCGTGGGAAATGTCTCCGACCTAGAGGGCTACCTGCGCCTCTGGTTTCTGGACGGGGATCCGTCCGAGATAAAACGGGAGAATGTCAGGGAGTTCCTGCTCTGGGCTTTCTTCGAGCGCGACGTACCTCCTCCTGTTCAGGGGTCCACTAATACTGTCTCTGATAGCGGAGCTGTCACTTCCTGCCAAAAAGGAGATGATGGCATGGCTACTGCAAACGGCTTCTCTGAAGGAGGAGGGTATTATGAGGTGGATAGGGACGAAGAGGAGGAGATCGACGCCTACATCACCCGGACCGAAGAGTTGCTAGGCCGCAAATTCCCTCCGGGCAGGGGGTCTGCCAAATCCCTCCGTCTCACCCTGGACGCGGTGCATACTCAGTATCGCAGCGTCATTTGGTATGGTATCGTCGGCCTGATCGACCTTGTTACGCACGCCATTCTGTCTGCAGCTAGGTTCGCATATCACCCTCCCACGCCTCACTCACTGGCCTCGCACCCACGAGCTCCCTCACGGGCGGCAACAACGCCAATGACGGTATTTCCACCGCGTTTGCAACACATCCTTCCCTTCGCTGGTGGACGAGGGCGGCACAACAAGTCCCCGTCAACAGAGATAGGATATTGGTATAGACCACACAAGTCAAAGACGGGGCGGTTACCAGTCGTGTTCATCCACGGCATCGGCATCGGCCTGTGGCCGTATACTCGGTTTCTCGCCGAACTCAACAGCTCCCCTAGCGAAGAAGAAGAAGAACAGATCGGCATACTAGCTCTCGAGATCCTCCCGGTCTCGATGCGCCTGACAGACCCGCCCCTACCACGGACCGAGTTTCTGAGACACATGACCAAGATCCTCGCACAGTGTGGGACCGAATGGGATGGGTTTGTCTTGGTCTCGCATAGCTACGGGTCGGTACTCACCACGCATATTCTCAAGGATCAAGATCTGGGCCCACGAGTGAAGAGGGCGGTGTTGATAGATCCAGTCAGCATCATGCTGCACCTCCCCGACGTAGCATACAACTTTACCAGGCGGCCTCCCAGGATGGCAAACGAGTGGCAGCTCTGGTATTTCGCCAGTATGGACTTGGGGGTGGCCGAGGGGCTGGGCAGGCACTTCTTTTGGAGAGATAACATCATCTGGCGAGAAGAGCTGCTGGATCTTGACCCTCGGAGTGGTGAGAAGAGGGCAATTGACGATGATAACCCGGACAACAATAACAACGGCATCACTCGACGGCTACAGGCGCAGCAGCAGCAAATGCCAAGCGGCAGCAACAGAAACGAGAGGAAGAGGAAGGTGGTGGTCTGTTTGTCTGGCAAGGATCTCATCACAAACACCCGCGCTGTTGCACGGTATCTTGCCAGCGACGAGGAACATGAGAGTGCCAAACATACCCAGAACGAGGACGTGGAACAGATGTTGGCGGATATGCCCGCGGATCAGCGTTCGACATGCAGGCACTACTTGGCTCCATCGGGTATAGAGATTCTGTGGTTTCCTCAACTCGATCACGCTCACGTCTTTGAGGAGAGGCGCGCACAAGATCGTGTTGTGGATGTCATCAGGAGGTGCTCTGTGAAGGAGGAGGAGGAGGATGTGACTCCCAAATAACGCTGGATGTGCTGCATTGTAGGCCAAGACACTGGGAGCGAGGAGAGCATAGCGGGGGACTTGGCAGACAGTGATGTGTTTCACATACAGGGGTATAAAGCTGGCGGCTCACTGTTTTGGAGAGTCTGCCTTTGCTTGAGGACCTGCCCAATCCGTCAAGCTGACCTCCACTGGGTGGGACCCGCTGCGGATGACCACCCAGCGCATATCCTCCTCTTCGGATTCGTTCACGGCCTGATGCTCGGTCCAGGCGGGGATGAAGGCGAAATCCCCCTGATCTATCTCGAACCGCACTGGATCCTCGCCCTCGTCTTTGGGGCTGGAGAGAAGTGCCCCCTTCCCCGACACTGCGTAGACGATGGCGTCTAAATCGTCAGGCCACAGATCGAAACATTCTTATTATTGCCCCTCCCCATTCTGGGATATATACGCCTGTAGACGGGCAGGTGGAATGAATGCTAGGAACATAAACATACCTTGCTCGCCATTATGGTGAATGGCTGAGGCGGATTTTGGCTTCACTACGAGAACTGTTTCATAGAGCGTTATGAATTCAACCGGGCTGAGGAATAGGTATATATTGAGAACCGTCGCTCTTCAGGCGGGACAGGGGAAGGGTAGGGGGGAATTAGAGCAAGTATATTGGCTTACCTGATGCACACATCTTATCCGTCTTCCCGACAACTGCGTTCCTGCTCAACACTCGTACACCACCGGCACCGGCACCGGGAGCTTCCCCATTTTGTTGTTGTTCATTTTGAGAAGCGGGAGAAGATGTGGGGGGTACTATATCGGCTGCTTTCGCGACAGATATCGACGATGGCATAATCATGGGAAGGATGTCCTGAATTAACGGCAGCAGGGACGCCATTTTGGCTAGCATGAAGATTAGATTTCTTAGGGTTTTATCGCCGAACCGCGAGTCTGTCTCCTCGTGAATGAACACTTCTGGCTGTAACTGTCCCAAGTTTTTTTTATCCGATGTGTGTGTGTGTGTGTGACTGATGACTGGTGGTGGTGCTCAAGCCACTGACGAAAGCAAGCAACCCGCGTCCTATTCGAGAGAGAGAGAGAGAGAGAGAGAGTGATGACGCCTTCCTGCCTTGCGCGACTGTATGCAGTGCCAACTGGCCGGCGCTGTGTGTTTTGTTTGGCCGCAGCTTTGGAAAAGTGCAACTTGATGGCTGTGCTACCCCAGAGCCCCTCGTTTTACAAGTCTTATCTCAAGGGGACAGAGGCATTGGATGTAGACGGGATATCTTCGGGAAAAAAAAAAGGGGGGGGGGTGAAGCTTCTCACTCGGTGCGGAAGTATCTGAAGAGATGCAAAACGGTGAATTGAAATGAAGCAGTAATTAAGATTCGCAAAAAGGTTACAAGATGATATGATTGTTATGCGACCAAGTCTTTTTTTTCCATCGGCGCAACGGTCAAATATCGAAGACAGCAAGTTCAAGTTTGCGAATTGGAATTGGAATTGGAAGGCGGCGAGGCCCCACTAAAATGGAGCGGAAGGGGCCGGCCTAGCGTGGAAGGACCGCTCGTACTGTACTGTACGGCGCGGCGGTCTCTCGGCAGTCCATCATCTCATTGCTTTGCCTTCTGTCGTCCCTTCGACAGGGGCTCCTGAACTGCAAGAGCCCGGATAGGAAGGGTTTGATATGTATGTACATACAAACTGGATCCAAGCCTGCATGTTTTCTCAGGCTTGTGTGAAGCGCTTTGCACCACCACACATGACGTCTCCCTCTTGGCAGACATTAACAAGAAACTTCCTCAAGTCCGACCAACTGCCCAATACCCATCCTACATGCGCTAACCGGCATGAGGAACCTGAGCTGACCCTCCCCAGTGGGATGGCGCCGTGGGCTTGCAGGGAGCTGGGCTTGAACACAAGCTTCGGGAAGTCTTTTGTTGGAAGGTGGGGGGAGTTTAACTATGGTGGGGCTGAACAGTGCTTGACTCCGTTGGACTGGGAGAGTCGCAACCCGTCGAGACCAAATGTTAGAATGAGATATAGAAATTCAAGGTTCGTAGGGATACCTCTCGCTAGCCGAGTCACCTTCACTGGACTTGTGGACTTCCTAAGATGACCCCGCTGGAGGCCCAGTAGGAGTTGGAGCAATCGCAGAACAGGACCACATTACAACGATACCATGGCCCTCAATGGGGTTTACACTTGCCCCATTCACCTTCTGGGCTGGTAATCTACGAGCGGCTAAATCATATTAGGGTCCAACCTAGGTTGTCAGGCTTGAAAGAAGCGCCAGATTTGTCTGCCGGCTGGGTCAAAATCCCTGTCACTAACTAACAGCCCCGCGAACCCCACCGCTAGCTTATGTGCAGCGAATGACACGTGGACCGGCAATAGGCCTTTAGTTCTACTGGACGGGATGCAAGAAGCTGGATCGCATTTTCTGTCACTCCTGGTGGCCTGAGTCCTGCAAACTTAAAAAGTCTGATGTTGTCAGAGTTCCGAGCTCGTTGAACTCGATGAACGGTTCACTACGGGCTGCGGTGCACGCCCGCGATGGTCAGTGCTCAGGTCTATGACAGCTAGACACAGAGGTCACATTGGCGTCATTCTCAACGTCTCGTCATAACGTCGGTATGTCATGCACCACGAAACACTAGATTGGCGCGTTAATTGATAGTCCTCTGAGATAAGAAACGGGAACCTCGAGAGCGGCAACCAATCGAGCATACCCAACAGTTTAGGCGACAGCGTGCGTCACGGCAGCCAGTAAATGAACGACTTTTTGACAATCGACGCGCCGCCGGCTCGGCGTTCCGGAGAATACTACGGCTTGCTTCGAGTTCATTATATGTGCACGATGGAGGAATATCCCGAGTATGACCGATATAGGCGTGAGATGACGGCAGTGGAGGGACTGGGAAATGCGATGTCCGCGACGTCGGCGACAAGTGGAAGCAGCGCACGGGACAGGATTAAGGTCGAGGACGAGACCAGTACTTCCAACCCAACCTCAGCTTCTGAAGAAGGCGCGAGCAGTGTCGTTGCCGACAGCAGGGAGGCAATAACCGACCCGCCGGAGCTCACCTCGTCCGTTCCGACCGATAGGAAGGGCAAGGGAAAGGCTTTAGATCTGGAATCAGGTTCGTGATGGTTATTTTATCGGTTTACAAGGCCGGTCAATGCTAACATGTTTGGCTGCAGATAACGAGCCTCTCCAGTCAGAGAACTGTCCCCTACTTAAACTCCCAATCGAACTGATCGATCGTATCTTGTCCTACCTATCCCCGGTCGAATTATGCCCTGTCGCTGCAACATGTCGACTTCTATACCTCTACGTCACAGACGACCGCATATGGCACGGTTTTGTGCAAGACCATGTGCCTGGAATGCAAGTCACGTCGTCATACCCGTACACGTCCTTCCGCGCGCTGTTCACGGCGCATGACCCGCACTGGTTCCTCCCCAAGCACAAGATATGGTTCTGCGACCATGACCTGACAGGACGGCTCGTCATCGTCCGCTACGACCAGAGTCGAGGCTGTATCGAAGGCTATCAGCTAGTTGCTGTGAGTAATCGCACCAGCTTTCAGACATGGCAAGCCGACAGTCAAGTGACAATCCATGCCTTCGAGCCCAAGGTCAGGCTGCACCTTGACAAGCCAATCGTGCACTTGCACGGCAAGAGCAGCGAAAATATGATGCATGAAGCACGTCCCGGAATTGATGCGTCAGGACCTGGTGCATCGCTTTCCGACGAAGTAAAGGGTTGCAGTGTTGAGCGGCAGATGCAAGACAACCCGGGGCTCCGACTGAACTACTTCCCGGCGGACATCCGGATGCATGTTGGACCGGACAACACGATATGCCACGACTTCCTGCTTGCGCGTCCGCTCAGCGCCGAGAAAGCTGAAAGATACTCAGCCGAGACGTTTCCATATGGCAACATCTGGCCACCGCCGACGGTTCCAGCTAGCCACCGTGTCGCCTCTTGCCAAAGAGGCAAGGAGATCCTAGCGCACGAGAACCGTCCACGCCGCCGTAGCGAAACGAGCGATCAGACCTTCCGCATTCAGTCCTGGCTTCCCAGGTTTGGGCGGCGACGACAGGAGCCCACGGGGGGTATACCATCCAACACCTTGCCGGCATTGCGAGCGCTTCTTGGAGTAGGCGACTGGGCCAATCTAAATTCGGCATTGAGAACGGAGCATGGCAAGATAGCAACGTACTCGACGCTGGATCCGGCACTTTACACGCCCACGCCAGAAAAGCCATATCGCGGGATCTGGGTAGGGGACTACAGCGGGCACGGCTGCGAGTTCTTGCTGATCCACCAACCTGACGACGACGACGACAACAACAACGACGGAGACGACGTCGAGCCAGATACCATCCGGCGGGAGAATGAGACGGAGGACGAGTTTGCCCAGCGCCAGGCTGACGAGAAGGTGTACCGCGGCCGCCTCGAGGCCATCAAATTGACTGGGGATCCCAATATACCGCGCGGCGAATACACGTTTGTGGTTGATGATCTCGGTGAGAAAGGGTTCGTGACTGTGGTCCAGGATGAACCATTCTGCGGCGCCAGAGTGGTCAAGAGTAAAGGCCACATTGCGGAAACGGGGTTTTCGGCCGGTAAGCTTGTGATTACATACACCCGCTTACCCGCTCAGAGATGATATTCTGACCTAGTGTGGTAAATTGCTAGACACGTACATTGAGTCTCAGCTCATTCTAATCTCGCACAACCGACTGGCGCAGTATTGGGTCGGCTTTCAACACATCAGCTTCTTTGAACGAGTCGATATTGACCAGTTTCTGGTTCCCGAGTGATGATGATTATGATTTGTGACCTTTGGCTTGCATTCTGTTTCACATAGAGTCAATTTTTCGTGATGCTTTTCATTTCTTTTGATATGGATGGGTGACAAGAACGGTGATGTGGATTAGAATTCTTTTCTCTTGCTTTGCATGCATACACAGAGAGGAAAGGTAGTTTAACATTCAAGGGACAAATACAAGTTTTTGTTGTTCCTTATCATTGTAGGGGGGACATGGTTCACTCAAACTTGGTTCGATTTGGAAGGGTTGGTCGAGAAGGGGTTTCACGATTTTACACGACTACAATTTTTTAAGACCTCAATATGCCTCTCAAAGATCTTTTATAAATTTGAACGTGTATATATGTCATGGGAAAGCCCTGTCAAGACGCAGACGTTGTCATCCCCCCCACCCCCGACTTCTCTGCGGATACTACACTTCCCGCTAAACGGCCGTCAGAAGATTCTTGTGCGTCAACAACTTGGGCATTGTTCAGAACGAATGGCTCGTCGGCCGCCGCCTGCTCCCATCCCAGCCCTTTCTCCTTCGACAATCGCTGATTTCTCGTCGGCCAGACAAGACAGAGACCCCAGTACACGGCGAAGGAAACGACGAAGGATAGAATCCACCCGAGCTGCCCCATGTGCGCTGCCGCCTCCGACACGTCCGGCCCGAGCGTACCGACGAAGCCCGCAAAGGGAAGGGCGATGCCGGCGATATAGGCAATGTAGGCCTGCACGTTCCAGCCGCGGTGGTAGTAATAGTGCTTGTTTTCGCTCGTCGGGTCGTAAAGCCAGGCCACGAAGACGTTGCCTTTTGTTAGAAGAAAGTCTGTCATATCAACTCAGCGTCTCTTACTCATTATCGGGGAGAGAGAGAGAGTAGAATTACAGTCGGCGATCATGATGGCAACGACACTGGCCATAAACAGCCCGTAGCCCGCCAGGAAGGTGGTGAACTTGCTAGCCGAGGCCAGGATCTTCCAGGGGTTGATGGCGAAGGCGAGGAACTCGACGATGAACTGGCCCCGGGGGATCGTGAGATACTTGGGGAAGAGTAGGGTCACGTCGGACCCGAAGGGGATCATGTTGGCCGCGATGTTGGTGCCGAGGATGCTGAACATCCAGCAGAACGCGCAGAGGAAGATGGCCGCCCTCGAGCCCGCGTCCCAGTATCTGTCCAGGATCGCGCCCAGCAGGTCCCAGGGGTTCCAGAGGGGCGTCTCGAGGCCCCAGCTGTTGTTGATGGCGGCCGTGGACAGGATGCCCAGCGAGGCCGACAGCGTCACCGCCAGGGGGTTGGAGAGCAGCTGCGACCACATGGCGCCCGTCTTCGTCCTGCTCCATCGCGCAAAGTCGGGCTGGTTGGTGATCAGGGTGGCGGTGTTGCCCATGCCGGCGTTGATGCTCTGGATGATGAACCAGGCCCTGTTGTTAGAGGTGATGTTGCTCTGGTACACCGAGCCGACGTTCCCCTTGGTGTTGGCCATGCAAAAGATGAACAAGCCGAAGCAGCTGATGCACATGACGACACCCTTGAACCAGAAGAAGCCCCGCAGCTGATACGGGCGGAAGGCACAGAGCGGGAAATGGACCATCCAGAACAGGAAGAAGCTCAGCATGCCGGCGCTGGTGATGCCGGCTGACGCGGGGATGTTGTTGGGAATATCCGTGTAGAGGTGTCCGAAGATGCAGCGGAGCATCACGGCCACGAAGGAGGCACCGGAGTAGAGCTGTCCATTAGAGTTAGGTTTAGCCAGTCAGCTCCCAGTTCCGGGTCAGGGGCAGTATTAAAAGAGCGTGCTCACTTGGATTCCGTACCAGACGATGGCTAGCATCGCTCGCGCTCCCACGACATAAAAGCTACCCCACATGCCAAAGACGCTTCGCGCAACGACGGGGTAACCGACGTGGTAGACGCTGGCGCAGCGCGAGTTGAAGAACATGGCGATACTACTAATAGTCTGCGAGACGAAGATGACGATGATGGCCTCCCACCAGTTGAGCCCGATGCCGATCATGGTGCTGCCCAGCGTCCAGTTGCCGAACGACAGGCCCCAGTAGAAAGTAACATAGTTGACCCAAGACCAAGTTCGCTTCTCGGGTGGTGTCGGCTCGAGATCTTCGTTGGACCAGCGATGGCCTTCGCGATGAATGACGTTGCCATGCTCGTCGAGCTCGGTTTGCGGTGCCTCAATATAGCTCTTGAATGCGGCCCAGCTGGTGAAGGCATTCCGAAAGTTGCTGACTTTCGTCTGTATAAAGGCTTTTGCCGACGTCATCTTTTTGGTGATGCCTCCTGAAGAAGGGATTGTCGGACTGGCGACTATTGTCGATCTTCAGGATCGCGGCCAAAAGTTAATTGGGATCAAGACCCAAAAAATCTTTCCGTCCCATCAAGACTCCCTTCCGTGGGTTTATAAGACCGTTCTTATCTAAGGCAAGTGGGCGACTCTGAGCCCGATGGTTCAACAATTCTAGAAGGTCGCATGCGCGCGGTAATACCATGCACCAAGCGGCCGTTGATCCTCCCGAGACCCATATCGCCCTGCTGTCCAGCTTGCCACGAATTGCTCGATATGCTCTGATTCGTCTAGATTCAATCCGGATCTGTAGTGTCGGTCTAGAAACAGACCCGCAGATCTTGAGTGACGTCGTATCGAGAAGCAATCTGCTGCCCGATAGCGATGCCGCGGGGAACTTGCAGATTATGGATGGCACAGGCCAAGACCACCTTCCGCATTCTACTAGTAGTAGATCACGCCGCTGCGGGGCATAAGGCAGACACGCGACAGTGGAGGAAAGCGGCTTCACTGCGGGACTGTTAGTGGCATTGTAGTGGGTTGCTTGGATTTTACCCTTTGCTGCTGAGTTTGCCCATCGCTCACTCCGGACCCCATGCTTCCCTATAGCAGAGATAAAAGGCACGCTGCACGCATGACAAGGATGTAAGGTGAAACGTTGAGATGGGACGACGGAACTGGGTTGCTGGGAGGTTTGGTTTATTCTCTCAATCTGTAAAACCATGGGTGCTACAACGAACGTTCAGAGGCTTGCCGACGGTGCGGACCCGGTTCCGAGCGAGTCCACCTCCTCTTCCGAGCGAGTCCACCTCCTCTTCCGAGTGCAAATTCACATGCCTTTAGACAGGGAACATCCTCGCCGACTCTCACGATGCCTGCAAGGTTCAGCATGTTTTTTACTGACGGGCCAATGAGGGGTCGCAAAAAGGATCCCTGCAACAGTGATTCCTACCACTTCAACTGACATGTCAAAACTGACCTTCAAACATTTCAGCATAACCAGTAGATATAGACAAGAAAAATGGACATTTGATCGTCGGTGTTTGGCATCCCCACCTTAGTCTCCTCATAAATAATGTCATTTTACATTGGATATAGAGATGGAAGCCAACCTTATCTCTTGTCGGAGAGCTGGGATGTGTTTTATAGCCCTGTCTTTCACCGCTTTAACCAAAGTGACAGAGTAAATGCATGTTCACAGTCAAGTCACTTGAATCTGATTGGCGCGAGCTTAACGCCACAAGACACTCAGCTACTTCATTCTTTGTCCCTCTGAACTGTTGGAGTACACAAAGCAGCACGCTAACATGTGATCATAAGTGACTGCGGAGAGGACGCAAGGGAGAGCATACTATCCATAACCCAGCACATCCTATCGGGTCTCGAAGAGTTATGGACGTGAGGCTGAATTTAACTACCTAGCGTTACCGCTGTTCGCGCCGAAGGAGTAGCGCTGTTGTTTGTCGTCTCACCTTAGCCCAGTTTGCCCTCCCTCCTTCCGGGTGTTGTGTATTTACCCCTCTTCGGCGTCCTTATTATACTCCCCCATCTCAAACAACCATCCCATATCTGGTACACCTATCACTTGATACCTCTTGCTTGCGGGCTTCTGGTCTTCAGCTAGTTGGAGCGCTACTACAACACATCCGGGCGAACATCGCCCCTTACCATACCCTCTAAGGGACCAGTAACGCCAGAGCAACACGGGGAAGCAAAGAACGCAATGCCAGACTACAGCGAGAACACACCAGCCTCGTCCGGAGACGACAGCACCGACTTTGAAGACATCGAAGAGTCCATCATCGAGGATACTGCGCCTGAGCCTGCTTTCGATCCCGTCACTCCTCCCCCTGACGCCGACAGCAGCAACAACAACTACGTTGCCACCCCACCACTCGACACAAGGCCCCTTCTAGAGTTTATAGCAAACGGGGGTCTGCCAACAGTGTGCGGGTTCTGCACGACTGACGTATCTACCTTCGACCTTGGCACCATGACCCAACACATGAACGGCCACTTGGCCCACCTCAACGACAAGAAAGCTGAGAGCTGGGAAGAGTCCAGACAGGTTCGTCTTGCGCAATACACTTCGTTATCTGGAACGTTGCAAGCCTATGTGGACGTGGACGGGTATAGGGGGGACAAGCGCAACGCCAGTGGTAGCTAACCTCGGCCGGATCAGACTGACCACGTTTCGAGGCAAGCCTTCTTACCACTCTATATGAAGTTACTCACCCTATGCTGAGACGATCTTGATAGGACTGCCGACCATCCGGAGCGGACTGCATGTCGCATGGTTCTCGAAATGTATCTTGACCATCATTCACGGCAAACAGACGAAAGAGAATCGAAGCGGCCGGACATCGTGTATGAAGAAGGCTTTCCTAACAAGTTAGAGTTGGCGGATGGCGTCGATAACCTGGCTGACCACGGCACACGCGCGGATGCGTCGGCGGATGTCCATGGCAGTAACACCATCTCAGCGACGCCTAAAGCGGAAGGTACGGGGACAACCGGTCAGAGCAACCTCGCTGGCGGAAAAAGTGCAGCGGTAGACGAGGATGTCGATTTCGAGGAACCTGGCGCTGAGAAGGCATCAAAGGGATATCATAATGTCATGGAGGGTATTGAGGAATGATGGCTGAAGAATGCGAGACCGTAAGTGTGTGCTGCGGTCGAAGGGTCCGTATTCACTCCCGAGTACTCTCTTCTTCCCTACCGGGTGTCACTGATCAGAAGAGATGTCATGGTGTGGGTTTGCAATGCTTTTAAAATGCAAGTACCTCACGCAGGTCAAATTCGTGTGTTCTCGTTCGTCTGCTGTTCTTCAATGTGATAGGTATTAATTTAGTATCTGGATTCGACCGGCTGCTTAGCGGGAAACTGGCTGCTCGTAGTACAGGTGTCGCTATAACTAGCCCGTGCTGGTCCGCATCCAACGCGGCCCTCGCCAATATTGACTGCATTGACGCTCTTGAAGTAAAGTACCCAGATAATAAAGCTCAAACCCCCTTTAGAACGCGGGATTCCCAGGCAAGAGAGTCGGTGAAAGAGATTCGAATATGTCTCGTGTCTCGTGATCTTTAAACCGGAATGCATTAGGTAACCCCACGCGCCCAGCAGTCCAGCAACACGCGGTTCTGGAGAACGTGCGCAAGTGCGATATCCACAGAAGCTTGGGCGCGGGTCAGCTGGGCCCAAAGGCGGCCAATGGCGCCCAATTCCAGCAAATGGGAACCGTTCCAACCAGCTGCTAACCGAGACTAGGGACCCCCTGACGTATGCGCAAACGGCAATCATCGGCCAAGCTATCCGGAACCAAGACACGAACTTTACTGGCGGTGGACTGAGCTGAAGCAGCGGGCAGCAGCAGCACAAAGCCAAATTGTACAGCAGCATCGGTGCAAGATCAACACCCCCGGCTCGAAAGTTTAAAGATGGCTTCAATGCGTGTTGCAGCAGCGTCTCCTGATTATCTATTATCTGGACGACACCATCCGCTGCTGCTTCCTCTTTCTTCCGATGCTTATACCACTTGGTGGTTGATTCTGCGTCAGCGCTACTGTTCGCATCCGCAGCTGCCCGTACCGGATTGATTCCCACGCGTTTGAGCCACCAGCAAAAAGGAACCGTAAGAAAGCTCGGAGTCACTCGTTTGTACAGGAGCACATCTGTCGGTCCGGTCGTGTGACGCAGGCTCCCGATACCTTTCCTTTATCGTTTTTGTCGACGATTGGTCCAGCAGAGCACTGCATGTCTTGGATCTGAGGATGCCAACGTGCACTGTTATCTCTGTAAGTCAGGTTCACAACACCTCGCCTTGGTCTTGCTCGCATGAAGCTAACAGAGCTCACCAGCAGTAATACCATACCTACGACGGCATCGATAACAATGATCACCCGGATTCCCAATCGCCTCTTCACGGGCGAGATCCGGCACGGCTGTGCTAGGTTCAGGGCCTCGACCGTTTGTCCGTCGCGTCCCCTACTCCGTCGCAACTTCCACAGAACTGCCACATATCAATTGGAAGCTCCCACCGAACCAAAGTCCGGACAGAGACCATTCTTCAATGGCAACGGCAACGGCAGAACAAGAACAGCAAAAACCTTCCCCGCACCGCTTGGTGTTCTCGCAGGTGGCGGTTTGCTGGCCTGCTTCCTCGCTCTCTCCCAACTCGAGCTTCAACCCAGTTCCTTCCCCCTAGTTGAAGCAGCCGACACCCCGACGACATCAATTCATGACGATCGAGATCCATCCCTCCCACGCTACCGCCTCTCCGACGTCCGCCAACACCACAGTGCTGGGTCTGCCCATCCATGGGTGGTGTACGAAGACAAGGTCTACGACATAACCGACTGGATTGCCGCCCATCCCGGGGGCGATGTCATTCTTCGCGCAGCGGGAGGCAGTATAGAGCCGTATTGGAACATCTTCAGCATCCACAAGCAGCCGCACGTAAAGGAGATTCTGCAGCAGTATCTCATCGGCTACGTTGACTCTGCCGACCTGGGTTTGGATGGGCGACCTGCTCAGGAGAGTATCGAAGACCCTTTCCAACACGACCCGGTTCGCGACCCAAGATTGGTAACACACACGTCGAAACCTCGAAACGCTGAGCCTCCCAACGACGAGCTCACTCGCACATTTCACACCCCCAACGAACTCTTCTACATCAGACATCACATGTGGGTGCCGGTCGTTGACGCCAACACTGCTGATGATGATTACGCACTCACGGTTGAGCTTCCGGATGGCGACGTCCGGAGATACACCCTCGCGGAACTAAAGACCAAATTCCCAGCACACAAAGTCACCGCAGTTTTGCAATGTTCCGGGAATCGGAGGAACGACATGACGCGGCACGCAGGAAAGACCAACGGTCTGCAGTGGGGCGTGGGTGCGATAAGCAATGCTGAATGGGAGGGCGTACGCCTTTCCGATGTCTTGGCGGATGCCGGACTATTACCCACCGACAATAACTCCGCGGGTGGGGTCGGTGTTGGTGAGATGCATGTGCAATTTACGGGACAAGAAGCCTACGGCGCCAGCATCCCTCTCTCGAAAGCGGTCGATCCTCGCGGGGACGTGCTGTTGGCGTTTGGGATGAACGGGACCACGTTGCCAAGGGATCACGGTTTCCCGTTACGAGCAGTGGTGCCCGGACACGTTGCAGCTCGCAGCGTGAAGTGGTTGAGCAAGATTGTGGTGTCTGATGAAGAGAGCACATCGCAATGGCAGCGACGGGACTACAAGAGCTTTGGACCCAACGAGGGAGCCAACCCGGACTGGGATAGGGCGAAGAGCATACAGGAGATGCCGGTTACCAGTGCCATTACGGGGGTTTGGGTGGGGGAATGCACCAAAAGTGTTCCATGGGCACCCGCAGAAGGGGGTCCAACGGGCGACTGTGGGGACGGTAAAGGGACACTGGATTTGGGAGCTGTGCAACAGAGAATTGGGTTCACAAAAACGAACAGAAACGAAGGGAAAGGGGGGGAGCCGGTGGCGATGCAAGGGTATGCATGTTCCGGCGGGGGGCGCGAGATTGCCCGTGTCGATGTGTCTCTGGACGGCGGACGCACGTGGGATCAAGCCGAGCTGCTGCAAGACTGCATACCCGGCAAGAACTGCTGGGGTAGTAAGAGCTGGGCATGGAAACGCTGGCGCTACACGGGTCAACTGCCACCGGCACTCCTACAAAATGGTTATGCCGGTGACAAAAAGGGGTTGTGTACAGAGGTGGTGGTCAAGGCAACCGACGAGGCCTACAACACGCAACCTGAATCCCACGGGGGGATATATAACGTCAGGGGGAATCTGGCGACCGCCTGGCATCGTGTCAAGATATGTCCTCAATGTACGAACACTACACCCCAACAGCAGGGGGAACAACAGGGGGAACAGCAGGGGGAACAGCAGGGGGAACAACAGGGGGACGGACAACAAAAAGCCCCCGGCGGGGTGATCTGGTCAACGGGCGAGACGTACGGGTGTGGGTTTAAGAAGGAGCCTGAGCCTGTGCCTGAGCCTGAATCTGAGTCCAAGTGAAGGTTCTTAATTACTTTGGGTTTACATGCTTTGGGTAAGGTACTTGCTTTATTTTAGCGGGGTGTAACTAGCGGGTGTTTTATTTTCTCTCCTTTCTTTTCCTTCTTTCTCTTTTCTGTTCTTTTGCTGTTGTGATATGGGTTGTTTACCGGGTTGGGCTGCAACAAGCAAGTGGACAGGACAGGACAGGACAGGAACAGGACAGCGTTTGATTGGGAACAACGGAAGCTTTGGATGTTGGATGTTGTGGCCGTAATTTTTTTTTTGTGCCAAACCACTGTAAAAGCCTAGCGGAAACTACAGCAGGTATGATATCAATACGTAAGGTGCGTATGTAATACAATGGATACATACATTGAATATTAACTACGTAGCTTGAGTGTTCTTTATCCCATCACAGTTAGTCTCTAGTAGCTTCTGGAATGTATACATACACCTTGTCTTACAAGCTTTCGCGTACTGGTCACCTACATAGCTGTCCGTAGGGTTGAAGGCTGATATGCCATGCTTTCCAGGAGGTAAGGGGGTAGGATCCAGCTATGCTCAGATTGACTATTAAGTATTATTTGAGTGATCGTATCTCGAATACTTCATACAGAAACTGCAGCTCTTATGAATCTGTGAGATAAACATTTTAAGGTTAGCTGTTTGGAATCGTAGTCGGGCGCGCGTTTTAGGCAGTCCAGTGCCCTGGAGAATGCATGTGTTGCATTACCGGTACAGCCAAAGTATCGCGCACCAGCCACTACGCTAAGCCACAGAGAGGCTCTTGCGCTACCATTTTTTGACGAAAACCATGCAACGGAGAATGCATGTTGAGATTCGGGTCGCATAACAGCTAGTTACGCAACCCGAATCTACACACACCTTCGTCCTCAATTGACGCCCGGCGAGAGAGAGAGAGAAGTTCGACGATGGCGATTCGAGCCGCAGCCGGCATCATCATCATCACCACACAACACACATGACACCACCACCCATAACAGATTTCCGTGACGATGCGACCACTGCCGAGACCAATAACATCAACCATTACCACCACCACCACCACCACCACCACAATATCCGTGCTTCTTCGATCCAGCGGTAGTAGTACCGAAAATGCATTATGCCGGCAATGCACCCGGTTGCTGCTGCCTGCAGGTGGCATTGGCATTGGCATTGGCATTGGCATTGGCAGGCGGCAGCAGCAGCATATAAGACCCTTTTCCAAATCGTCACTATCCCCCGCGACCGCGACCGCCGCCTCCTCGCCCTCTCACCGATTCGGAGCTAGCTATTTTTCGGCCAATACCTTGCTCGCCCGACTCAATGCCGGAGGAGGAGGGGGCAATGGCAATGGCAATGGCAGTCAGGAGGGGCAGCCCACGGGCATGCAAGTCGACAGTACCGAAAGCAGCCCAAACCCGACATTGACAGCCGCAGAAGACGCGGCAAATCTCCTCCCACACAGACGACGACAAGCTGCCCGCCGAGCTGCTGCTGCACAACAACAACAACAACAAACACAAGGACAAGAGCTGCCACCAGATGCATCGTCGATATTAGCAAACGTAGCGGCGCAACAACCCGCGCACTCATGGCGGCGCAAGATGTCCGCCCTGCTCTCCCTGAGCAAACCGAGGTTGACGGTCCTGGTGGTGTTGACAGCAATGGCGCCGTACGCGCTGTACCCCGTCCCGGGGTTCCTATCCTCGTCTGCGCTGGTCGGGGAGGCACCCTCCTTATCACCGCTCACCCTTTTATTCCTGACGACCGGAACGACATTATGCTCGGCGGCAGCGAACGCACTCAACATGTTATACGAACCGTCCACGGACGCACTCATGTCCCGCACGCGCGCGAGACCACTTGTGCGGAAGTTGATCAGCACACGGTCTGCAATACTGTTTGCAGTCGGTTGCGGGGTGGTAGGGACGGGGCTGTTATATTTCGGCGTGAACCCCACCGTCTCCTTCCTAGGCGCCGCGAATATCGTCCTTTACGCAGGGGTCTACACACCGCTGAAGGCGGTGTCGGCGGTGAATACATGGGTAGGAGCGGTCGTGGGCGCTATACCACCGCTGATGGGCTGGGCCGCGGCTGCGGGGGAGACTGCCACCGCGGGTTCATGGCGGGAACTGCTGCTCGCGTCTGACGGGTCGAGCATCGGCGGGTGGTTACTTGCGGGCTTGTTGTTTGCGTGGCAGTTTCCGCACTTTATGGCTCTCTCGTGGGGCGTCCGTGAGGAATACAAGGCTGCTGGGCTACGAATGCTGGCGTGGGTCAACCCGGCCCGCAATGCCCGGGTGGCGTTACGGTATTCACTGGTGTTTATCCCATTGTGTGTGGGGCTGTGTGCGGCGGGGGTTACGGAGTGGACATTCGCCGTGACAAGTCTGCCGGTGAACGTGTGGCTGGTTAGAGAGGCCATACGGTTCTGGAGGTACGAAGGACGCAAGGGCAGTGCGAGGGGGCTGTTCTGGGCGAGCGTCTGGCATCTACCCGTGGTGATGGTACTAGCACTGCTGCAGAAGAAGGGCATGTGGCAACGTGTCTACCGGAGCGTGATGGGGGCAGGGGAGGAGGATGATGAGGAAGATGATGGGGAGTGGGAGGATGACGATGAGGAGGAAGGGACGGCAGCAGTGGCTGTGCCTGCGTCTACGCGCGGATAGTCGGAAGTATGAAGGCTGAGCAAGATCTGCCATGTATCACCAATGCATATAGAGTAAAACTGTACATTACCGTTGTACATATGTATGTATATATATATATATCTTCCATCAGTTGACTTTACTTGTCATTGTCATTGACAAATTTGGATTAACAGGTGCTCGCTTGTATGCTATTATCCTCTTGGTATTTTACATGCCATGCCCGAAACAAGTTTTACCCGCCCCTCTGAACCTTTTGTTACCATTATCCCGCACACTGATATGATGTCAAAAAGATCATAGTATTACAGGTATAGATCTCCATGCATAACGAACACACTTTGCCAACCTTACTTTTGATGTTGCAGAGCCCTCTCATTAAATGTGCCCAAGACAAGAATCATGTGTCGTTGCTGACGACGCCTCGCTTGTATAACAACTGAGCAGAGGAATAAAGTGGTATAGACAGTAAACATTTTGGCCCAACCCCAAGTAGTAGTGTCTCCCCTCCCCAACGCCATGCCATTCATCAATAACCAACAAACAGACAAACAAACAAACAAACAAGCAGCCAAATGTGGCAATAACCTAAAAGGGAAACAAAAAACGCCTCTATAAAACTCCATTGTTGATGTCCCAACCGACCAGATAACCACCCTCCATGATAAAGGAAAGACAAAGGAAAAGGTCATAACGAAAGATAAGAAGAAAAAAAAATTATAATTGTTGGTTGTTCCCCCCGGAACCCCGGTTGATAATCGCATCTATGCCCATGTCGCCGACCGACGGTAGTCTGTTATTGTGTCCCATGTACGGACTCTGCGCCCCCTGATTATTATTGCTGTATCCAGCAGCAGTGCTGCCGGTACTTGACATGCTATTGCTGTAACCGTGGTGGTGGTGGTGGTGGTGGTGCGGATGATGTTGCTGCTGCTGGTGGTACCCTCCCACTACTTGTTGGTATGCCGCCAGGCTGTAATGACCACCGTGTATCGGCGCGTGATACGTATGTTGCGATGCTGTAGAACTGCCGTTGCTGCCGGGAGGAGTGGACTGCGCTGTCGAGGAACCACCACCACCACCACCACCGGACGGGTCGGGACTGTGACCATATGATTCATGCGGGTTGTTGAGGTCCTCGTCGATGGGCGTCATTGCGCCGCCGATCCCAGACACGCCGGAGTCGTCGTCATAGCCTGTACCAACACCGGGAATGTGGTGGTGGCCGCCAGTCTCGAGACGTTCGCGGCGCGCAAAAGCCCGCGCGTGCGATTGGATGTTTTTTAGACCGTTTGACATGCACTACAACACACACAGACACACATGTTAGTATATGGTGGTGGTGGTGGTGGTGGTGGTGGTGGTGGGAGGTAACGGGGGAAAAAAAAGGGGGGGGGGAGAAACAAGGGGGGGTGCAAAACGTACTTGAGCCTCAACGACATTCCACTTCTCGCCGCACCGCGCAGCGAGCGGCTGCCAGATCTCCTTCCGCATGCTCATGTACTCCTTGCTCAGGCGCTCGAGCTTGCGGTTGTCAAAGTCGTTCTGGCCCCGCCGCTCCATCAGCCGCTCGTGCCGTTTCCGGCACGCGTTGCCCGTCTTCGACGGAAAAGCCTCGCGCTGGATCTGGTTCCAGTTCTTGCCCATCGCGCGCAGCTGCAGCAGCGCCTGGTCGTCGTCGGGGTTCCAGGCGCCCGAGGAGGCGCGGTGTTGGGCCGGTAGCGGAGGACCGCCTACGGGACCGCCCATGGTGGCGGCGCTAGCGGATGCTGCTGCTGTCGGCATCTGGTGGAGGGAAGTAGGGACTCCGTATGCGTCGTACGAAGCCATGGTCATCGGACCGCCGGGACCTGTTGCGGAGAGGTCGCCATAGTAGCCGGAGACCGGCCGGGCTGTTTGGTAGTACGACATGGCGGCCGGAGCTATTTGCGCTTGCTGCGGAGCGAGGGCCACGGGGATTTGCGGTTGTGAGTGGGAGTACTGGTGGTGACTCGGCGCCCGAGTCAACTTTGGCATTATTTTGAGAACAGTGTTGTCCTCTCTCTCCCCGTTGCCTTGGTGAGAGGATCCAAAAACTCTAATAGAAAAAGATGCAGACGAAAAAAACGAAGGCTCGACAGTTCGGAGCTCGGCACGGCGAGTCTCTCTCTCTCTCTCGGTGTCGGGATGGTTGTGATTACAAGACACGTATTACCGATTAGAATAGCGAAGGGCTGTTGTACCCGAAGACAAAGCCTTTGATGTTCCCCGATATGGCCTCACCGGGAGGCGGCGAGGGGCAGGGGCGAGATGGTGATGTTTCGTATCAAACGAAGGTGGCTGACCAGCAACACAAACGATGAAAGTGATGAAGGAAAAAACGAAAGAAGAGTAAGAAAACAGAAGATGGGTCGCGGTGAGGCGGGTACAATGGGCTCGAGGGGACTGAAAGAGAGGCTCGAGAGGTCGGTCGGGACGGGGAAGGAGAAGCGGTCGACTTATAGAAAACGCATCTTGAAGTCCAGGGCCCAGACCAAAGTAGAAACAAACAGAGCCGAATCCGCGGTCGATCCGGTCAGTGGTGTGGCCTGCGGGAAGGTACGCATAGACCGGGGGGCATGAAGATCTGAAACTAGTGTATATTGACAGCGACTTTCTGTCATGAAACTGCGCCTGTGTATCCGAAAGAACTCATGGAGCGGACGTCGGCCTCTGTCAATGGCTGGCAGGTTTCGGAATGGCGTCTGTCTGAAGATGGGCGGCTACGATGAAGGCCTGCTCAAGTGGGGACTCCTTGTCGACCACAGACGGGTCTCGATGGAGGGCGGCTAGTAGTTTATGGGGCTCTGGGGCTGGACAGGGGTGGAAGGGTGGAAGGGGGAGCTTGACTGCGAGGAAGAAACGAAACAACACCTTCAAAAGTTCAAGGTGAGGGTGAGGGTACCACCAGGAAACGGGGCAGAATGGGGGGGGGGAAACAGCAGGCGGTAACGGCAGCGGGGCCGAGAGATGAGGAGGAGATTGGAAACACTGTTAGACTGAAGTAAATGCCATCGAGCGTCTAACGGTTTCTTGACGCCGCATTGCTGCGCTCTCGCTTTGCACCTTGGTGACATAGTCCTGCAGCGAAGCTCTGCGCATTGCGCAGGTATCGAGACGGCATGTAACTCTGCGTGGTGGAGTCGTTGAACGACGACCTAAAGTGGGAACGGTGTGTATCGTGCTGTGGAGTACGAGAGCGCGTGTCAAAAATAGCGAAGCAGCCAGAGAGAGTTGGCGAGTGGGAGGTAGCCGCCAGCCTCGTGCAGGAACCAAGCCTCGTCTCGCCGCACTCAACCAAACTGTGCCGACGTTGCCAACTTTTGCCTGAGGCGCGCAGCATCTTTGCTTATATCTCCTCGCATTCTGCTTCCTGCGAGATTTGGAAATATGAGACGGATACACAAGAGGAGCTAACGAATGCTACGCTGCCCGTGAAACGGAGATACAAAAGAACGGGTATACAACGCAATAGCCCGGATTCCAGGCCGAACGCTGCGGGCAGTGAGGATCTGACCTGACCAGATCTGTAACTGACCGCCTCGCCAGCCGAGGCCAACTGCCCAAAAGAGGCCCCCTGGAGACCCGACAGAATGGGACTGGATACAATCGCACTGTCTGGAAACACGTTCAGGGAGAAGGTCTTCTCGCGCGCGAAGAATGAGCTAAAAAGCGTAACGCTGAACTCGGCGTCAAGAAATTATGAAAGGGGTTGTGCATCGCATGCCTTGGGAGTAGTGTCGTGGTCGGCAGGAGAGAGCGGAGGAAAGAAGGAAAAGTTTGCAGCCGACAGAGATCAGCGAGCGCGAGCGAGTGTTGTTTGCACAACGATGGGGGGGAGAGTGACATGGAGGCCACGCAAAGGACAGGCAAAGCGCGGGGTACTCGAACCCGTTGCTACGCAGCGCCAACATCAAACTCGCCCCCAAGCGAGCTCGACTGCTCCGAACTCTGTAGTCGCCTGCGAATGGAGCCAGGACAAATAGCAGTAAAGAACCAGATGCAGCCAAATAATATGAAACATCGCAACTCTGATTCCCGGAAATCACTGCGCTCTTGGATTGGCTGCAGTCCAGGAAGAGGAGCATCGTAGATCCGGGAGTCGTTGGAGAGAGCGCAGAGGCGCGCGTCAATTTTAATTTGGAGTCTTGGTATGTACACCCCAAACTGGGTTTAGTGCCGGGTGCCCTGGCATCCTGCGCCTTCTAAATTTGGAGCTCCGCACGTGCCCTTCGCACCTTCCATCGATGTCATTCGTCCACTTTGGGCGTTTGCAGATCTCGATGTATCCATGCTGGTGATTTTGGTGCTGTGATACATGTCTCGAACCACCCGGCATGCCAGGATAGAGCTGCAAAGCAGATCGTCTCTTGTCGCCGTGCTGTTGGGGGCCAATTGGCTATGGGGTCCGAGCTTTTGCGTTTGCTCCAACATCGAAAGCGCGACTGCGATACAGTCAGGACGTGGATGACAATTAAGATGACAGATAAACACCTCAATTTGTTTCGAACACTTCGTGCTTCACTCTGGACACCATGGCTGACACATCTGATAAGCATCCAGGCGCGCGACAACAGGATACTACCTATTACCTACTTCAAGGCAGCAATCGCGATTGGCTCAACTACTACCGCATGATCCAGCACGTCGTTCCTTCCTCGTTGGCGTGTTGATTGAGCTTGCTGAAGTCAGCATCTGTGACAAACCGGTCTCCAATCCTTTCTCAACTGTCTTTACGCTTTCTCCCTTCTCTACAACCGTCATCGGTTTTCACGTGCAATCGCCCATCTGCGCTGTGTGGCCGCAGAAGCCCCTCCAAGTTGGTCATCATAGTGAGATTCGGTAAGCCTTTTGCTCTTCCCGACGGCACAATATGGCAGGACGAGGCGCTATGGCCTTCCTGGCACATCACAAACCTTGGTCCCCGGGTCGTCTTTTCGGCCATCTCACCGAATTTTGTTCCACCACCTCAGATCTTGGTCTTGAGCCTCAATACGTACCTACATCAGGCCCTCACCTTGGCCTCGGCAGGCCTGCTTTTGTAGACCGCCATTTCGCAATCAGGTTTGACCACCCTCCAAGTTGGATATTTACTGTGCTAAGCATTCGTTTCGAAACAACTTCAGGCCTGCTCCGGCCATTACCGATCTCGGCCGCGGCGCTGCGGTCCGGCCGTCTCTCACCTGTCTTGCGCCGGACAAGAAACCCCTCACAAGGCCACGTTTTGCTCACCTTGCTCACCTTGAACGGTTCTCACCTCGGCCAACCTCAGACAGCCAACGGCCGGATGATGGCTGACGGTTTCTGACGGCCGTGGCTAACGGTTTCTGACGGCCGTGGCTGACCCGTTTCAGTCTCTCGGTTATCGCCATTTCACTGTCAGATAAGTCCAACGATAAGCAACATGTGACTACCTTCCGCAATTGACTCATACCCACCAGTACCAGATCTGTCGTTGGTTTGGGCGGTGCGTCATCACATTTTGTTGAGCCTCAGCGACGCCGCAGTTTGCGCGATTAGATTTGCGGGATTAATATCGGTGTCTCTGCTGAGCCGTACGATCGTGTTAGATTCCAGATCCCATCAGACTGACGCCGCTGCCACGCCTCGACTGGGACGTTGGGGCTCTTGGGCTGATCTGAGCTGCGCATCTCAATTTCGATCAAGCACCTTGGGATTGAGGTATGCCACCCATCTTGGCGTCTCATCACACATTCGGCATGCATTCAAGCTTTTAGGTTCGTTCCTTCAAAGCCTGTGCAAGCCTGGCCAAGGAGCCAATGTCGGAGCCGGGTGCTCAAGGTCTTTCGGCCGTCATCCCGGGGCGTCAAATGCGGGGATCCGGCCCAGTGGCTCGGGGCTGAACCGCCGATCAACACTGATGCATCACTTGATCTGGGGCGCTTCATGGATATATAGAGGATCAGCATCTCTCCCGGCAGAAACAGTTTGTCTCATGCCATGGGTAGAGTCCCACGCAGTCAGTCTGTCACATTAGCTGTCCCTTCACTATCCTAACCCTGAAGCATTTCTTCTATGCCTCAAGTGTCGCGCTCGGGTATCAGAGTCGGGCTTCATTCATTCCTCCCGTCCAAGACTCAGTCATCCCCCCACGCGAATAACGCGAGATCATTAGCTGTTGGCATAGCGTCGCTTTGATGCCGGTCACCACAAACACATCACCGCATGCTGGGCTGTCTCAGCAATGGGGAGCACGCCCAGTCGTGGATGGAGTACGCCCTGGACGTTACGTTGGTCTCCCCGGGGCTCTTCGTTTTCTGATAGGAGAATAGCAGTCTGTTACGGTCCGATGAACATGCACGCAGAAGAAAAGGCCCGAGGTTCCATAAGCAGTAGGTATACGAAAGTTTGGTTCAATCAAGCTGCTGCATCACTGATCCATGTCTCCCAGCCGCCGAAGAGCCGCCTCAACACGCTTATGGTTCACATGATGGTCTCCCAAGGCTGTCAGGTGGACCAAGGCCCTACCCAATTTACCAGGCTCTATAGGGCCTTTCCAGTATCAGCCGCGTGTTTGCCCGACAGACGGCCGACAGCTCACCGAGATATGGTACATGTCCCCAATTTTGTTGCAATCTGGCGCGGATATGCTACTGCATCCGCTCGGTTCAGCTCGTATAGACGCTCGCGTGCCCGGTAAACAATACCCTTTCTGTTTCTTCGAGGAAGAGTCGATCACCACCACCTAGCCACGTGTCTGGGGACACTACTAACTCGGACTTAAGCATGCGAGCTTATAGCCGGGGTTCCCAGCATCATTTATCCTGACAACTTTGCCTACATTCGGCACTTAAAAACTGCCGACTAAGGCCCGACTTCGATTTGTAATCTGCTAGTAATTCACGGAAGCAAGTGCTTGACAAACAGAGATTGGGGACGCTCTGTTGTATCACTGGAAATTCTTCCAGCTCTTTCTTGTCTCTTCATCTGAACATGACTCGAGTGCGCAAGTCCGAGAGCCAAGAGCGCCAAAAAGCCCCCATGAAGCCACCCGCAACGGGCCCGGCCATTTAGCGGGGAGCTTCCCCCACTGGCACGATAACCGACAAAAAGGCCCGATACAAGTCATCCTTGATATGGACGTCCCGCGAAAAGGGCTTCTCACCGGCCAATTGCCAGCTGCCGGCGAGCCAATTGGCATTTGGCGGAAGGAGCAGAACTGGCATTTAGGCTAAATGCAAGCAGAGCTTTAGGTGAGTCTGTCATAGCTTGGTGAAAGCTTGGATACTAACGGCCATAAGGCGCATCCCGTCAAGCCGCAGAAGGGAAGATCTGCGCTGTAAAGCTTGGCAGAACCTTGCTTGCCGCTTCTCTTCCCCCATCATTCTCCACGACCCACCTCCACTTTTTCTCCGCAGACAAGTGAAGTTCCCCATTCATGCTTCTGCGCTGCGCGTACCGAGTCGTCGTGCTCTCGTGGCAAACTCACGATGGTTCCAAATATCTCCTCATCCCAATTCGTCGAAAGCTGGAGTTGGGCCATCAAGGAACCACACGTGTGGTCTGATGGCATTAGTGACATGCCCCCCCCTTAAAAAGTCAAAGAGACAGACAGCTGGGGTCTAGACAATTGATGATTTTTTGTTGATTCCCCGCATACCATTCATCCGGCTACCTTACCGCACGAACCAGAGGAACCGGGGGGAAGGAGGGACATGGGGCTTTCATCCTACGGTGCCATCAAAAGGCTGCTTCAATTTACCCCTCACCCCGGCCCATGTTTAAACTCTGATGAAATGGGTGTAGGGGACTCGCGTTTCCTCTCTCGGACTTGGGTATGCCGGATCACTACCGAGTACCGTAATGTGAGCTTTACTTTTGGCCCAGAAAGAAGAAGCTTCATACAATGGCCCGATTGCTGAACATATGTATGTACATACATACATACATACCCATGCTCCTGCCTTGATAGGTAAGGTATCCCGCAGGATGTATCCAATCAAGCTCTCCCTCGGTTCCCGGACAATTGGGTGATGTGCCAGACAACGGGACACGGGACACGGCGAGAAGATTTGACAGACAGACAGGGTGGTGGTGGTGGTGGTCGTAATTAATTAAGTTACATACCTTATGTATTGATCCCCTTCCTTCTTTTCCCCGGGGACGGGAAGAAAAAGTGTAAATAAGCCCTTTGCTGCCCACCTCTTGTCGGTTTTTCCTCGTTCCTACCCTTGATTCCTCCCTCTTCTTCTTCTCTCATCATCGTTGCCACCCTGACACAGAAGACCGTGGAGTGAAGAAGAACTTTGCCCTGATCCCCCCGGTTTCCGTCCCCCCTTAATTATTCACTAAAAAGCAAAAGCAAAAGCAAAAGCAAAAAAAAAAAAAAAAAAATGGGTGGCGGAGGCGGCGACTCGGGCGCCGGCGCCTTCTACGATGCCGCGCTACAACGACGGCAGGCCATGATGGGCAAGAGCGGCCCCGCGGCCCTGGTCAAGAACTTCAAGGTGTTTAGCATCGCGGCGTTTGCCTGCATCGGCGGCGTGCTGTACGGGTACAACCAGGGCATGTTCTCTGGCGTGCTTGCCATGCCGTCGTTTCAGCAGCGTAAGCCCCCCAACCACTCTTATATCATGACCCGTCTCTACGTGAAATTGGTAAAATACGAGAGCGAAAGTACGTTAGCTAATGTGTGAATGGATGGGGGGTTGTATATATAGACATGGGCGAATACGACCCGCTGGACCCGACCGCGGACCAGACCAAGAAGGGCTGGCTGACTGCCATTCTCGAGCTGGGCGCCTGGATCGGAACCTTACTGTCTGGGTTCCTGGCCGAGGCGCTCTCTCGGAAATACGGCGTGCTGGTCGCCTGCTCGGTGTTTATCCTGGGGGTCATCATCCAGGCCACGTCCATCTCGGGCGGGTACCAGACCATTCTTGCTGGTCGATTCATCACGTGCGTTCCTCTCTCTACCCGTTAGCTAATGGTGTGTGCTAATGTATGTGTGTGTGTGTGTTGCAGTGGTATGGGAGTAGGCAGCCTGGCGATGATCATCCCGATCTACAACTCCGAGGTGGCGCCGCCGGAGGTGCGCGGCGCGCTGGTCGCCACGCAGCAGCTGGCCATCTGCTTCGGCATCATGATCAGCTTCTGGATCGACTACGGCACCAACTACATCGGCGGCGTCCACCTGGGGGAGCAGTCCGACGCGGCGTGGCTGGTCCCCATCTGCCTGCAGATCGCCCCCGCGCTGCTGCTGTTTGTGGGCATGATCTTTATGCCCTTCTCCCCCAGGTGGCTGATCCACCACGGCCGGGAGGAGGAGGCTCGCAAGGTGCTGTCCAGCCTGCGCGGCCTGTCGGCCGACCACGAGCTGGTGGAGCTGGAGTTCCTCGAGATCAAGGCGCAGTCCCTCTTCGAGAAGCGCACGGTGGCGGAGCTGTTCCCGGACCTCCGCGAGCCGACCGCCTGGAACGTCTTCAAGCTGCAGTTCGTCGCCATCAAGAAGCTCTTCCAGACCCGGGCCATGTTCAAGCGCGTCATCGTCGCCACCGTGACCATGTTCTTCCAGCAGTGGACCGGCATCAACGCCGTGCTGTACTACGCGCCCACCATCTTCAAGCAGCTCGGCCTGGGCGACAACACCACCTCGCTGCTGGCGACCGGCGTCGTGGGCATCGTCATGTTCCTGGCCACGATCCCGTCGGTGCTGTGGATCGACCGCGTCGGGCGGAAGCCGGTCCTGACCATCGGCGCGATCGGCATGGCCACCTGCCACATCATCATCGCCGTCATCGTGGGCAAGAACATCGACATGTGGCAGATCCACCCGGCGGCCGGCTGGGCGGCGGTCTGCATGGTCTGGCTGTTCGTCATCCACTTTGGCTACTCGTGGGGACCGTGCGCGTGGATCATCGTCGCCGAGATCTGGCCCCTCTCCACCCGGCCCTACGGCGTGTCCCTGGGCGCGTCGAGCAACTGGATGAACAACTTCATCGTCGGCCAGGTCACCCCGGACATGCTGCAGGGCATCACCTACGGCACGTACATCCTCTTTGGGCTGCTGACCTACATGGGCGCCGCATTCATCTGGTTTTTCGTGCCGGAAACTAAGCGGCTTACTTTGGAAGAGATGGTGAGCCCCGTTTTCCCTTTTGTTCTTCGAGTTGCTAACATAGGGTCAGGACGTCATCTTTGGCTCAGAGGGAACCGCCCAGGCAGACTTTGAGCGGATGGAGGAGATCAACTCCGAGATTGGTCTGACCAGAATCCTGCAGGGTGATGGACCTGGTGGTAACGGAATGGGAAAGACGGATCACGGTGTGTCACCCGAGAAGGAGAAGGTTGGTGAGCATACTGAGGACGTTTAACGGTGTTGCTAGCCTCTTGGGGGGGAGTATGGGAAAGAAGGTGAATATAGGGTGGGGTTCCGATGGAAAGGGGTTAGATGATACTAATGCAGACTGGACGGGATTGTTTTCTATTCTTGAATCCCTCTATATATACTAGTAGTATATACCAACTGCCTGAGTAACCTGCTTAGTGAAATACATACCGTGCGAACAGAAAGAGCAGATACCGTAGTCAAGACGTTTTCCGTTGTTCGTTGGGGTGCGGTGTTTGACGTAGGTACCTGTTCGTCTCGCCCAAGACGTGCCCACCTGGCAGCAACGTCTATCCGGTCGAGCCTAGGCTTGGGATGTACACCGTCCAAGGCGTGCTCACATAGACGGACTCCGGCATCAGGCGAAGGCTCGAGAAGGCGATGGCCATCAGCGACAGACGTGAGAGGCAGTAGAGAATTGTTGTCACGTAAAGGATTCCCTGGTTTAGCGCCTTGGGCAGCATGTTTTTCCGTGGATAGACATTCGTCTTGGCCGTCTCAGTGAGCGTCTTCGACTCCTTCCCCTCCATCACGTCGACTAGTAGTCGGAATTGCTGAGTGAATTCTTTGTCGCCGAGTAGATCGAGCAGTTCAGGTTGCGCATTCAGGCGAGCGACATCTTGATCGGTTGGCTGCTGCAAGAAATGAAGCAGTTCTCGTCCAAGATCTGAGGCCTGATTCTGCTCTGGGCCGAAGATGTCAGCATAAGGTCGCTGCGCCTCGGGCCCTGTAGCGTCCCGCAGGGCGAGGATGTTCTCGAGTTCTCCGTATGCCCTATCCACTGGGCGTTTGTCAGAGACATGCCAGGAGAACTCCCGCATCAAGCGAAGACATTTTCGCATAAAGAGTTGGGCGTCGCCCGCGGAGACGGTCAGCTGCGCGAAGGGTATTATGACCAGGCCGACAAGCGGACTCCCGGCGGAGACGACAGTGGCCGTCTGCCAGAGGATCTTCTCCACGGTCGAAGGAAATTCGAAATGCCAGGCTATGGCGTGCATGGCGCCAAAAAGGCCTGATGCAAAAGCTAGGAGAAATACGCCCGGATGAGCGACACGGCTGTCGGAAACTGGGATGTTGTCGTTTGGGATCCTTGCGACTTGCTCGCCCGCCTTCGGGTCTGCTGTGTCGGCGTAACTACTTCGCTCGTTTATCAAGACGTCCCAGAAGCCATCGTAGGTCTTTTCGAAGCGCAGAGGGCGTGGAGGTGGCCCCCGTCCAGGTTCGCTCCGCCGCGTTAGGGGGGTCCTTGTTTCCACTTTTTGAGGCTTGTAGAAGTAAACAAGGTAGATGATTGCACCGCAAACTGCGAAGCCTAACGTCATCGTTTCGAGTTGCGAGAAGGCAAGCCCCCTCGCCGTGCGAACGATGAGGGAGAGTGCGAGCTGCAGGAACTGCAGAGCGGCAACGCCCTTTGCGAACCAGTCTTGCTTGCTTCTGTCCTGAATCTCTTCCTCGGTAATTGTTGGACGGTCGAACAATAGTGAGTTTTTTGCCAGTTGAAGGGCCGTTACTGGAAATCGTGACTCCCCTTCCTCGTAATAGAAACCACCCATATTCGCAAAGAAGCAGTGGGTTAATGTCCACTTTGAATCATCTTGGACAGGTGGGTTTTCGATCTCTGCGGCTTTCTGGTGTTTGGATTGTGAGAATCGTCCTAGTGATAGCGATGATCCTTGTGGAGGGAGCCACCAGGGCAGTTCAACAGGTATCTCGCCGTCGTGTTCCATCAGCCGAAGAGCCTGCAAGGCCATGACAAACTCGAAGATGGCGCGGAGGACAACCAACTCGGGGAACAATATCGTTATAATCATCCACTTCAAACTTCGCCACCGCCTGCTCCATTTGCCGTCTTGCGGACCCCCTGGGACGTTGGGATGTTGAACACTCCATGTGCAGGCAAAGATGGTTGACAGGCAGCTGCTAGTAATGGCCCAGGTACCGCGGTGGCTATCCCCAGCTTGCTAGCCCACAGGCTGGTCATCGGGCGGGGGATTTCCGCTATTGACCTGAGCTGCAGTCGGCGCCAAAAGGTAACACGTCAACCAAAGGCAAGCCGCAAGCATCGCGTCTTTTCTTTGAAAGCGCTTCTCTCTACTAAATATTTTGATAAGAGTAACTCAACCCACGAGGAATCGAGGTGGTGATAGCTGTGGGTTTGGTCGAGACGAACTGACTCTATTTTGTCACCCAATTAGGCTTCCAAGCTCGGTGGCTAGAGATGTCGTCAAAATCGGCGAAGCGACCAAACCGCCCGCAGCCATGATGGTTGCTGATTGGTCTTTCTGTGCATATGCAGCCGGGTCACAGCCACATCAGGTACCTTTGCATATTACCTGCACCAGCGCAGTGCTCGCTCACGAACCTGACTCCGATCCCAATTTCTCTCCTGCAGGAATCGCCCGTCTTCGATTGCATTCTCTGTCCTCTGTCACTACAGATAACAGTTCGCGCATAACCGAAAACACATGAAGCGATCTCCTTGCACTTTTCTGATATAGGATATATTGAATACCTACTTGCTGTCTTATCCTTACTATATCTATTCTACTCCGTTTGGGAAACAGAACTGGTGGAGGGGCCAGGATGAGCAAGTTGACATCAGCAAACACTGCTGTCCGAACGCGTGGTGGGAAAACGGAGTTTCATTGGGCTGCGATTACGGGTGATCACGAGAGAATATCTAATCTCATCCAACAACTTGACCGTTCACAACCTAGAAGGCGTACATCCACTTTCAGGAACTTGATAAGCGAGGCAGCCCTGGACATCAACGCCCAGGACGAACTCGGGAGGTCTGCGCTGCACTGGGCGGCATCCCTTGGAGATGTCAAATGTGCGGAGGTACTCACCCAAGATCCGACAATAAACCTAAGAATACCAGTCGATACAGACGGGAGGACACCGCTTCACGATGCTTCAATCAAAGGCCACATGAACGTCGTCGACGTGCTTCTGAAAAGCGAGGAGATTCGATGCCATGTCAACGCTAAAGACAATCGGGGACGAACAGCGCTCCATTGGGTAGCGGAGTATGGGCGCGATGACTTGGTGCGGCTGCTCGTCGACAGAGGTGCCGATGTCTCGGCAGGAGATGAGTACGGGGATACGGCACTGCATAGGGCGGCACGGTCATGAGAGTGTGGCAGGGCTGCTTGTTGAGACAGGTGCCGATATCTCGGCAGAAGACGAGTACGGGGATACAGCACTACATAGGGCGGTACGGAACAATCATGGGAGTGTGGCACGGCTGCTTGTTGAGAAAGGTGCCAATGTCAAGCGAGGAACAAGGCTGAGCAGACCCCGTTACACGTGGCAGCAGTGAAGGGCCTAAGAGAGCTAGCAATGCTTCTGCTCAGCAATAAGGAGCTTGAATATGAGCACGCAGAAAAGGCGCAGCTACTGGCAACCAATTGTCCCGGTGCCAGGACGGAATTACTCTTTTGGGCCGCCCAGAACGGGCACGAGACCGTTATTCAGCTACTGCTCGACAGGGGTGCCAATATCGAGGAGAAGGATCGAGGTGGCCAAACGCCGCTATACCAGGCTGCCTGGCAAGGGCACGAGGCCATCGTGCGGCTACTGCTCGATAAGGGTGCTAATATCGAGGAGAAGGATCAAAATGGCCGGACGCCGCTATTGTGGGCTGCCGAGAGAGGGCACGAGGCTATCGTGCGGCTGCTGCTTGATAAAGGTGCTAATATTGAGGAGAAGAATGATGATGGCCAAACGCCGCTATCGGTTGCCGATAATAATGGATGCGAGGAGATCGTGCGGCTACTACAGTCACATCGTGCTGTAAAGGACTTGGAGCTCGGAGTCGGAGTAGAGGAGATGGAGAATAAGGAAGAAACGGGGGAGGAAACAAGCGCGTAAGGTCTTTTAGACTCACGGATATATGTCAGGCTAAGGTAGGGAAGTTGAACTCCTCACGGGCGGTGACGAATGCATATTGGCAGGAGGACCGAGGAGCCCATAGATGATCATTTCATAGTACCACTCAGATAAGGCATTGCGGACCATATTGAACTTGACTGGTTGCATGTTATGATTAGTGCCGAGAGTACCAAGTATATGTGGCTGGCTAGCAGATGTCAGAACCATGCACAGAAAAGTCGATTGATCGCTTTACTAGGTAATCATGTACCAGGTAATCAGGTGCCTTGGTTATCCACACTCTTAACCTGCAACAGCAAGCCACTCTCCTCCGAGTGCTGTGTTTAGCTATTTCCTGAAATGTTGAAAACTCACGAGCTTCATGGCACCTTTTTATCACGAGACGCCTTACCCCCATGTGTTGCCACTTCAAGTATCACGACGGTTTTTCAAGCCCTCTCTTCTACTAATTACCCTCGCTCTGAGTCCTCGCGCACCCCTCTCGTGACAGTGCTCCTGCCCATGCTTTCTTCATCCTAGCTACGGCCCTTCTACTACCAGCTCGCTCTTCCCTCTGTGGCGCGGGTCAAGTGCAAATACCGCCCGTCTCCATTTCGTCCCAGCCGCCCTGAAAAGCAAAGCGAAGGGGGATTTCTTCAGTGCGGTGTAGACCTTCACTAATCTCCGGTGTGCACGGCTTGTTCCACGATCGCGTCGCTTTGTCGAATGCCCTAGAAGCATATCTCGACTCCGGTATGCTCAAAGGGAACTAACACACGTAAATTTAAACTGAGGAGGGATTCTGTGTGTACGTGTAATTTTGCAGCAGCTGCAGCAGCAGCAGCAGCAACAGCAACAAATAAAGTGAGGGACTAGACGCAGATGATCACAAGTCTGAATGTCTGATGGTTCCCCCCCCGGGCCCCCCAACAGCTATCATGCGTCGCCAATTGCCATTGACAAAAAAAAAAACACACAGGATAAGGTACCTTTACGTATAAAGGTGAATTAGACACTACATGTATACCCATCATATCTAATCATATATATAAAAGAAAGTATTTCCCCCCCCTTTCAAGCCCGTCCCAAAGAGCGTTTACACTTCCCCCCACCGCCTCCACCCCCCACGGTGCCCACCTCGGTGAGGAAGCTGGTCTGGTTATATTGCCCGAGCGTATCCCTGCCCACCAGGAAACTCTCCGGCGGTCCCAGATAGCTCGGCCGCACCCCGCCCATATCCACCACGACCTTCTGTATCACGATCCCCGGCATGAGCGCCCATATGCGCAGCGTGTATGCGCCCTCCTGGGGGACGGCGAATCTCGACGTGGTGTAGTTGCCCACCCGCCCCCAGACACCATCCGCCACGGCATACCCCCATCCGTCAGGCATGTTTGCGCCTACCGTGTTTCCCACCGGTCGCACCATAGTAGCCGGACTCCCCGAAGAACCTTGCGGGTAGAGGGCGATGCCGTATTCCAGCGGCATCCCGTCGCCGAGGTAGTTTAACGAGGGCGACATGAACACGGTCACGCTCGCCGCCGTGCTGTTGCTGAAGAAGTACACGTCATACTCCAACGCTGGCGCCGTAGACAGGGACAGTTTCTCGGTGTTCTGCGGTACCAGACCGACGCCACTACCCGTCCTGCCATAATTCTGAAAGGTGTGGTATGTGACGTTGGAATTGACCGAGGGTGGCACGATGGCCGAGTAGTGCGGGCCGAGAATGCTAATGTGTCCATCGCTCTCAACGAAACCCTTGGTGAAGTTACCGGCGACAAGGCGGTTGACGACAGGAACCTGGACCATCGGTGCGCTGTAGCCATATCTGTCCAGCCCGCGACACGGGGTGGTGATGTTGATGTTGACCGTGGATGAGTACCCCGTTGGAACGGCTGGCCAGTCGATCGACACGTACACTCTCGTGTCACCATCACCGGATGGCCCAACCGTGCCGGTCGTCTGGGAAAGCTTGACCCACGGCTGCCATGGCGAAGCGGTCCACTGGCAATCCTTCGTCCCCCGGGAAAAGACGTCAAACCATCGGGTGCTCGGGCCATAAGGGTCCATCGGCGGGAGAGCGAGGTTGTTGCCGCTGTTGGCGTGGTACTGGTCGTCCCCCTGCACCGTCGCGTTCGACCCTTCGACGCCCATGCCGACGTGACCTGCTAGGCTGACAAACTGGGTCTGGACGTACGACATCGCCGGGAGCGTGTTGCGCATGGGCTGCTGCCAGTACCCTTCGTACCCCAGATGGGTCTGGTCCATAAAGTGCGCCCACTTCCCGCCGAGAAGCGCATCCCAGCGCGCGGTAAGCGCGGCATCGTCGTTGGACGCGGAGAGGACCTCGTTGATGACGTCGTTTGCGGCGTTGCGTTTCTGTCCCGCGTAGAGCATGTTCTTCGCGCCGCCTATGTAAACCCTGTGGACGATCAGCCCGGCCAGCGCAGGGTGCAGGATCATCTCGAAGAAGGCCGGCTGCGCGGCGGCGTCCAGCTTGTCGTAGACCGCCTGTGCCTGGGCGACGTGGTCAGACCACTGCTGCAGCACGGCGTCCGCCTCGTTGTAGTTGATCACAGAGTACGTCTCCGGCTCGACCAGCTCGTACTTGCGCCGGTTGGCGTACATGCCGTACTTCATCATTATGTCTGCAGTCTCCGAAGCGTACTGCGGGCCAAACTCCCGCGTAGCCCAGGCTTCCGCCCACGCCATGGTGTTGTCACCGCCCCACATCTCGGCGTCGTAGGCCAGATCGAAGAAGTGGCTGATGGGAATCTCGAGAGCCTTCATGTCGCCGACGTTGACAATCCAGATGCGGTCGGCGCCCCGGGCATAGGCCATGCCCATCTGCTCGGCCGTCTTGCTCAGCTGGATCGTGTTGATCCACTTGTAGTCGCGCGGGTCGCCGACGTAGTCAAAGTGGTAGTACACGCCGGCGCCACCGGCGCGGCTGGTCTCGTTGAGCAGCGGCAGGCGGCGCACGTTGCCCCAGTTGTCGTCGGCCCAGAGCAGGGTGACGTCGTCGGGCACCTGCAGCCCGGCAAAGATGTAGGTCATGACCTCCTTGTAGAGACACCACATCTGCGGCACGCTGGTGATGTTGGCGATGTTGGCGACGCCCAGGCCGGTGGACATGATCTCGCGCTGGTTCTTGACGAGCGTCTCCAGCATGCTGACGATGTGGTCCACCCCCAAACCCTCGATGGCCGTGTCGCCCGTTCCGCGCATGCCCATGGTCCACAGGCTGTTGCGGGCGTACGGCTTGGCTCGCCGCACGCCGTAGCGGAAGTAGTCGTCGATCGTGGCGTTGTTGAGGTTATATGCCCAGGGGCCTTTGTAGAAGTGGCCAAATTCGTTCTGCGCGCGCATCAGAGGCTCCGTGTGCGACGTACCGAGAACAATCTCGAACGCATCGGCGAGAGGCTGGTTTCCCGGGTCGTCGACCTCAAACATGGATCCCCAGAGGGCAGGCCACAGGTAGTTGGCGCGCAGACGGAGGAGGACCTCGAAGATGAGGCTGTAAAAGGCCGGTCCGTAGCCAGCGCCATAGGGAGTGTCCTGCCAGTGGGTGGCAACCCAGTTGGTCAAGGCCGGCTGCTCGTCGTTGAGGAAGAAGCCTCTGTATTTCACGTCTGGCGGGCCCTGCACCTTCTTGGTGGGCAAGACATAAATGTTCTTCTGCTGCCTCACGGGGCTGTCGGCCCAAAAGTACCACGGGCTGACGCCAATCTGCTCGCTGACGTCGTAAATGCCGTAGATAGTTCCTCGGGGGTCGCTCCCCGCAATGACCAGCGCCTGGGGGCATCCCGGCACCGGCTTCTTGACGAGCTGGCTGGTGAAGGACTCCCACTTGCCCTGGATGGACGACACATCGATCGCCTTGGACGAGATCAGGCTGTCAATCACAGCCGAGTGTCCAACCGTGCCGGCAATGACAACAACGTCCTTCGGAGAGGGCTCAGAATACGCGGGACCGTTGAACTGTGTAGTCGCGAGGGTCGTGTACTGCTTGACATATCAGCTTCTGTCGCGCACCCTCCGCGCTGGTGATTAAGAACTCACGTATGTGTTGTTCATGTTATTGACCGGGTTGTAAACATAGGCAGCCGGCTTGGAGCTGCTGTTGCCATTGCTAAGCGTGTAATTGGTCCCCGTGACTCTGCCAAAGTCAATTGCAAGATCGCCAGCAGCGCGGATAACGCCCCAGTAGTCATTGCTCGACACGAGAATCTGGCCTTTAGACACTGCTCCTCCAGCGATCTGAAGGGAACCCGACGTGCTGCTATTGAAGCTGATGATGCGCTCCTGACCTAGTCCCGAAACGACAGAAGCAAAGGCGAGCCACGCGGCTGCAGCGCCCTTGACGCTTGAGAGGAGCAGCATCTTGACAAACAATGCTCAACTTCGCAGCTTTGAACAGCGACGTGCATGCTCATTATTGTATTATATATCCCAGGCCCCATGCGGAACCGAAAACCACACTGTACGGTTATGCAAGGAACGTCCACCTGCGTCCCAACCGTGATGGCCCGTCCGTGAGGGGCGGCATGGTGTTCCGAGGAAGTGACCTTGACTATTTTTCTGGATAAATAGATTAACCAGGCGTTGTTGACATCGTGGCGACGTCGCATTTGCCCACCACCACTCCGGAGGGTAGGATCGTCCGAATGTTTCTTTGCCATGGTCCCATGCATCTCTTTCTCCAAGTTCGGCTCGAGTCTTCCTGTGAACCCCCAACAACGGTTGCCCAAGAAAGTTGGAGATCTCTCCAAGACGGATAACTAACAGCCGGGCGCGCGGGTAAAAAGGACGGGAGGAAGCCTTATTCGTGGACAAAAGTTAGGGACAAGCCTGACTAGGGACGTTTGTCCGTTGTTCCTGAAACCATGGCATCTTTTAGGGTAGTTTCCCCGCATGACGACAACAGATAGCGTGTGGGATGAGTGCAGTTACAGACATATGTAGGTATGTATGTACCGGTATCTGGCGCGTCTGGTGTTTGGTATGTCGCTACATGCTATTCGCAAATCTCGAATTCTACTCACAGTACCCGACGTGTTCACGATGGAATTGAAGTGTGTTTAGATCTGGATCGGATCGAGCAATTTACAACCCACTGCCCAATTGCTTGTTTTAATATCTTGCCGGGTCTTGTGTCAATGGGCTGGCTGCAGTGTGTGGTTGGGGATGGAAGTGGACATTGGCATGCGGAGGAGACGAGACGGGGGCGGAGAAAGCGGAGGAAAAGTGGGACCACGATGTTTTTAACCGGAACTAACCCACATCCACACCATTGGCGTGCATCGAGCCTCATTAAACGTCTTGGTTGCTTTGGCCCTAAGGGCTGATCACTAATTACTTATCCGTACCTTATCCGTGGTGTGGTCTTGCAGAATGACGCAGCCGAGGACGATGCTATTTTGACAGTTTATACCGAGAGAGGGGTGCTGGGCACTTGGTGTCGCTGATCAAAACCCCAAGCAGCACGAAACACGAAGAAAGTCACCAGTATTCTCAGGACGTAAAGTTATGTCACGGACGTGCAAGGCCTCTACCATCGTATCGGGATCCAAAGAGAGGTTAGACCGATATCTCCCTTCACTCTCATGCACGTAATGTAGCATTTCATGTTGGGTATCCAGGGAACGTCAACCGGGAACCTGCACCCATCCACAATTTTGGCATCGCTGCCCGGACGCTCGAGTGGAGGGAGGAGGGTCGGGTATCAAGCGAATGAGAAGCCAAGAACAGAGGAGGAAACGCTACGAAACAAGGTTGTCTGTCTCTCCCATCACACACAATAATAATACCTGGTATCATCAGAGGAGTTTCATTAGACAGAAAATCTAGGTAAATATGCCAACAGAGAAAAAGTGTAACAAAATAATGGTATACAAAGACCAAGACGAAAGAAGCATTACACACATAATGAAATTATAAAACACCAACTCCTTCCATTCCAATCCTTCGTTTGTTATGACACGTCAATCTTCGTCCTGAACATGAGCCGAAGGCAAGTAAATACTCCAACTCCAGCCAGACAAGACCATCCACTCATGAATAAAGAACCACAGCATTAACAGTCATAATATATGTAAACAACAACGCTACCGCCCTCTTACGTCATGTTTATCGCCAAACCACGCTCGGTCTAGCCTTCAGCGTCGGCACCGGCACTGCTGATGGCACTGGCGGCAGCAGCACATTTGCCGCCGCCATGTTGGTAGCAGCAGAAGACATGGCAGCGGTGCTGATGGTAACTCTCCTAGCTTTACCATCGATAATCCGCTCACCTCCTCTTTTGTCTTGTGGACTGCCGTAGCGGTCGGGATCCAACCTCATGCTCCCGCCCAGGTTCACGGCGGTAGTATTGCCCATGTTCATCCGCCTCGCTTGCCCCGGCGTCAATGACCGCATGCCTGACCCCGCCACTGCACTCTCTCCCTGGAAAAAGATGGCTGGGGTGCACGAGATGGGCGGTGACCTGCGCCGTTCAGCGCTCTCACGGCGTCTGTGCCTTGAAATACCGTTTGTCGAGCTGGCTAGCGCGGTCGGGTGACCACCCGAGATGCCCGAGTAGCTGGCCGAAGGACGATGGCCATGTGTACTACCAAACGACGAGATACGTTTACCGCCTACATGCTTTCCAGTCGCTGCCGCCGTGCCCGTCATGTTGGAAAGGCGGTCACGCCGCTTCGCTGAATGCAGTGCTGACCGCAACTTGCGAGGGTCGATGGATGTTGACGTCTCGTCCGACTCTGAACTCGTCACTGAAGACATGGAAGTATCGGCGTGGTGTGAGGGGGGCGGGTTATTCTCGTCCAGCACGGTCAGAGGCTTAGGGCTCGTGCTCCTCGGGATACCACTCGGTTGTGGTGGAGAGAGGGTGTTAGCCGCTCTGCTCACCGGAAGGGATCGCAAGGGCGACGATGTCATGGGACGATCCTCAGCTTCTGACGAAGTTGACGGCGGCGTCTCCAAGTGCAAGGACAATGTCGGGGCGATAGGCGAATCTTGTGACGAGGATACGCGTGCCGACTTGGACAGGAACCCGGCCTGGAATCGGTTGGGCTTGCCGAGGTTCAGACTCGAGAGTTCGGGAACGGGGAGCGGGATGGACGAAGGGCTGGAGCTCAATCGCGAGCTCGATAACGGCGAACTTCTGCTGGAGGGTCGGACCGGGAGAGCCGTGGCAAGTCTTTCGGGCGTCGAGATGGTCGCATCGGCTGCTGGTGAGGGTGCAAACTTTTGCGGCGTCTTTTCGAAATCGGCGAGGGTGCCTTCTTCGGTCTCGTCGTCGCGCCACCGGACCATGCGTCGAGATGGCGACTTCTTCTTTGGCGTAAAGGACACGCCCAGGCCCTTGCGAACAGCAGCAACCTTGCGCCGCCTCATGGGTGACGCTTTGATAGGAGATGCTACAAGTGCCTGGTTGTGAGCTGCTGACAAGGCTGCGATGGCGGGAAAAGCAACAACTGGTTTCACGTTTGATGTTCTTACCGCCTTCTTCCGTTTCGGAGTTCCGCGTTTGCACGGCGAGAATCGCTCCATTGACACGGGCATGTTAATGTTGGATCCGTCGGGCTTGACGACCTGCGATGCCGCCGAGTAGCCCGTCTCGAGAAGACGAGTGATGATGGACTTGGCGTGCGCGACTGCTTCTTCCTGGCTCATGTCGAGCGTCTCCGAGAGCGACGATAGGATATCGAACTGTGCCGTCAACAGAACTTGCATGACAGCTGCATCACCACCTGCCTGCTTGTCCTGCTCCAGCACCTCCCGATAAGCGTCGCGCATGAAGTTGGATTTGAGAAGCTCGGCTTCCCTGGCCAGTGTGTCCTCGCTGCCGTCCAGAACTCCGTCGTCCGAGGGTAGTTGGCTGATGCTGTGCTGCAAGGCCGAGTCGAGAGCGCGCTCCCAGTTGCAGCGGTCGATCTTTTGGTGGATGTGGTGCCTGCTGCTCTCAAGCTCCATGAGGATGCCCTGCGCTGTTTTGCGCATCGCCGAGAGGTTTTGTGGCATCGAGGCTTCATCCTCGCGTGCTTCGCAAACGTGGTCAAAGGCTGCGATCCATGCCGACAACAGCCCTATCCGCCGCTCGACCGCCCTCAGCTTCCTCATGCTGTTCACCTTCTCTTGCCGTTCTGTAGCCGCATTGTCGTACGACGCTCTCAATCGCACGATGCCCTCCCTGACCACGCCGTCTCGCTTGTCCATCTGCTTCCGGAACTTGGCAAAGAACATCTTCTCGGCGTCTTTTTGCTGCGCCTTGAGTTCGTTAATGAGCGCCATCTGCTCGTCAATCTTGACCAGGAAATCCTTGACGTGACGGTTGACGTTAAAGACGTTGCGGGTGACCTTGGTCTGAATGTTCTTGGCACGGTTGGCGTAGCGGAGCGTGTTCTGCGTTTCGTCAAAATGCTCGCTCGACGGACTGACACAGACAATCATGACCGTCTTGCAGTTCCCGCCGAGCGAGAATTTGAGCAAGCGGGTAAGCTTGCTGTTCCGGTAAGGGACGTGGTTCTTCTTCCGCGGATCGCAGAGCGCGTTGATGCAGCTTCCCAGCGCCAGAAGCGACTTGTTGATGTTGGCACCCTCCAGCAACCGTTCTCCCCTGTTCTTGGTTGCGCTCGCACGTTCGCTGCCCGCCAAGTCAATGATGCTCAGCGTGGCCATTGTGTGTGGTTCGTTGACGGCGGCATTGCGGTCTTTTTGCGCGAGGTTGATCTGCAGCACTGCGTGAGACCGTGATGATACTGCGTTTGCTGCTGTCGGCGAAACCGTTCGATATTCGTTGCCCTGCACAATCATGTCCATGACCTCCTGCACGTCCTTCGGATGGTGGCTTGTGAGGCCTGAGACAGAGACGCCCTGGTTCGAGTCCTCGCGGAGCATGAGGCCCTGCTTGCTGCCCCCAGGAACCAGTAGGTCGCGGATGGTTTCGTTATAGATCTCGAGGTACGAAAGCGAGACCTCCGTATGTTTCTCGTCGCTTCGCTCGCTGATCTTTTCGAAGAGCTCTTGCATGGTCAGGAAGATGATGCCGGGTTGTTGCGATGTGCCGGTGATGGTGTGTGTTTTGCCGCATCCCGTTGCGCCGTATGCGAAGACGGTCGCATTGTACCCGTCGAGCACGCTATCGAGCAGATTCTTCGTCGTCCCTTCGTAAACATCGACCTGCGATGCGTTTTCGTCGAATATCCGGTCGAAGGCAAACACTTGGTCCTTGACTTTCTTTCCCATCGGCACGACTGATCTCGAGAACTTTTGGACGGGGTTGTCCTCTGGCGGGTCGAAGACACTGAACATGTGAGTACCTTACTGCTGGCGCTTTGATTCGCATCTGAAGTACCTACAGGCATCTGTCATCGACGACTTTGATCACCGATCGAATTCCTCGTTGGTTGAGCTTCGGTGTCGGCGCCGCGGCCAGCGATCCGTCTCCGAGGAATAATGTGTTGTCATCGTTCCTGACTCTGGTGACAGTTAGCTGACTGATTCCTTCCTCCCTTTTCCTTCATGCATCTTTGCTCGATTCGCGTGACTGGTGACTCACAATTGCGCCGCTTCTCGAATCGTGAAAGGTCGCACTCGGACTGTTGAAGAATCTCGTTAACCTCCTCGCATTACTGATGCGACAATTTATTTGTCAAGTCTTACCAGCGACAGTGATAGACGAAGCTCCCGGGTCAAGACGCGACATCTCGAATTTGGGGTCCGAATCGCCGTTCGTCCGTTTTCCGCCGCCCAATTCTTATTTCCTCCGAATCGAACCCGAAGTAAACAAAATCAAATGGTGCTCACTGGGCGGTCAGTACCTGCATTCCTAGTCGGGCAAGAGAATTTTTAAAGGTCTCATCCAGCAATCTGGTGGGTTTGAGTGAAGGTCAAGAAAGGGGAGAGAATGAGCGAACACAAATGACGTGGTGTTGCAGGAGTCTTGTCCGTGAATTCTTGAGTTTCGTTTTCCTCGTGCTGAATCGGGATTGGCGCTATGGATGCACATGTTTTGGTCGCGCTTGCTGCCGGTCTCCACAGCGACCAGACAGTCGTGGCGCGACGGAATCCAAATTTCAGGGTCCAGAAGTGGGGCCAGAATGCAGTGCCGTTGAACAACTGAGAACAGCTGGCAGCAGCCCAGTCCGCTGTTTACAAGCACGTGACAAGCTACTTGAGGGTCTGGGCGTCTCTGCGGAACAAGATTGTGAAGGGAACGCCCAAGCTAAATGGACAACCACATCAGTCTTGGAGAATGTTGCAGAAGATCTACTACCACATATCTAGCTTTGTTAAAACATTGGAACCAGCTGGAGCTCTGTTATCGCGCATCCGAAGAGCTGTAAATACTTGGTAGCCATTGAGGTGCACGTCATAAGATGTTTTAATGCCACCGGCAATAAAAGCTGCGTGGCGCAGCGGAAGCGCGCCGGGCTCATAACCCGGAGGTCACTCGATCGAAACGAGTCGCAGCTATCATGTGCCAGTTGGCGAGTTGTCCCAGACAGATCCTGTCTGGTGCAATATCCGTCCTCGTGTTTTTGATGTTTTTTGGTCTGTAATTTTTATTTTTTGCCTGTAATGGAGAGGCTGTGGAGCTACGTGTGATGGTTCGCTCTTTTGGCCGGATGCGTCAAGCTGTTATGCTGCCTTCTATGTTGAATAGAATTTTTTTGCTTCTAACTTTTTCCTTTTGCCTATTTTGCATCGCTTATATCATTTTGACTTTGCGGTCTGTACGCCCTTATCCTGAGAACTTTTAACTGTAAAGAATAACTATAAAGAAAATACCCGTCTGTCTTGTCTACCTGTAAATGCTGTATCAATGCCGAATCCCGTCTATGTAATGTATGCCTATATCCTTGCGCCGTGTCCTGCACTTTACTTTTCCGCTCCCTGCGCGTATGAATGTATGTGCGTGTGTATGTGTATGTGTGCGCCTTATGCTTTTTGATCAACCTTCTTCATCTCCTCGACCCTAGCCTTCCTCTCCACCCTGTCAGCTCTCCACTCCATGCCATAGAACCAGTTGATGATCGCCAGGGGTGTGCAAATGACAGTAACCAGGGCCAGACCCAGAAACGCGGAACTGGGTCCGACAGCCGCAATCATCTGTTCGACAAATGCCACTCCAACAGCTCCGAGGCCGCACCTGACCAAGTTGTTGATAGCGGTGCTGCTCGCTCCTTTGCCCGGGCACAAGTCGGACACAAGCGTCTGGTTGAGTGCAAAGACAGCATTACTCGTCCCCGCAATGATAAACTGCAGAAAGAGCGGAAGCGCTATCCATCCTGGTTTGCTTGTCATTGTCGTCGCCAAGGAGAATCCATATCCAGCCGTTGAGATAACAAAGAGCAGCGTGATCCACGGTAACCTTCGTAGACGAGCGTGCTCGATAGGAAAGTCCACCGGCACGTTCTTTGCGGGAAGCTTGTAGCTCAGCGGCAGGTCATGCTCCATTTTGTATGCCACCTCCGCAGCTACATAGTCCCTCGTCATCAACTTGCCCACGATGGCGGACCCGACAATCGTCCCAAGCCCGTTAGGCAAGAAGCATAACCCGATCTGCAACTCATCCAAACCGAAGGTGCTTTTGAAGAGAGATGTGGTACTGGAGGTGACCATGCTCCAGATCGTATACACCACTCCGCCGAACACTAGACTGGAGAGGATGTCTCTCTCGGCAAGCAGACGAAGGGGGTCGATGAACGTCTGGAGAGTGACTTTCCTGCGCGGTGCGTCCGGGTCTGGGTCTTGCATGTACTCTGGCTCCTTGGTTATTTTCTGGATCAACGGCTGGTGGATTCCGGATAGTCGGAGTGAGCCGTTGCCTGCTATGCTGCGCAGTGTCTCGGGCAACAACAATATGATCATGAAGATGACCAGGGTGGAGAGAATGAGGAGGAAGACGAATATTGAGCGGAAGCCGAGAAAGTTAGCGAGCAAACCGCCGAGCACAGGGCCGACTGCTATGCTGAAGTTCCGGACTACCACCGGGGTCAGTCGATGGATTAGTGAAAAGGGGTATCGTCGGAACACCTACTGGCTTGGTAAAAGCTGATAAAGGCGCCTCGCTCGGATGGTGGTGATATGTCTTGTATGACGCCGTTGCCGATACTGACCGTCGACGCGCTGCCAGCAGCTTGCAGACCTCGGAAGATCAACAAGACGGCAAAGTTGGGCGAGAAGCTCAGGGCAATATTGGCGATGATGTACACGGTAAACGAGGCGATATAGATCGGCCGCCGCCCTAGTGTGTCGGAAAAGGAACCCCATATCACGGGCGAAATGCCCTGGATGATCAGGTAGGACGTAATGGTCAAGGAGACGGCGGCTAGGTTGACGTTGAGTTGCTATTCAAGTATTAGCAAGAGTCCAAAAGACTCGGGCAAGAAATTAAGAATGCGAGAGGAAATTTACCGTAGCTATCTGGTCCAACGCCGGGAAGTAGATATTGGACGATAGGCCTGAAAAGAGCCCAGCAACGCCAATGATAGCGATCAGAACCCACTTCTGGCTTTTGGCGAAGACGTGATAGGGCTCTTCTGCTACCGGTGTCACTGCCGGAGCAGGCACAGTTTTTTGTTCCGGCATTGGATCTGTAAAGGGGTCCTCGTTGTCCTCGTTGTCGCCTTTGTCGCCTGGTCCGAATTCGTATACATCGCTGAACGGGTCCTTTTGTACCACATCTTGCTGGGGATTTCTCACTACCCCATCGTTCTCCGTGTTGTCCGCCTCTGCAAACATGGTCCAGCTGGTGCTCCCACGTGCGTCTGGTGATGATACCCTATACTTGCCACTGGAAGTCTTGGCAGGTCGCGTCGGAACGGGCTGGTCCTCATGGTACTCTGGGTCGAATTCGGGATCCACCGACACCATCCGCACGCCGGCACCGGCAGCGGCGTATATGCTCGATGATAAGCGTTTTGATGCCCGTTGGGCATAGCCCACCACAGATGTTCGTCTGTCCATGATGCCAGTTCAATAATTGCTGCGATGGAACTCTGCCAGTGAGATCTGCTGCAGCCTCTGCAACCGTAGGTAATTATGCCACGGTGTGAAAGTTTGGTTAGCGCAGCCAAGATCGATCGAGCCAGCGAAGATGCATGAGGCTCAAATCTTGAGCGGCTACCCAACGATTACATATTGCAGTGTTTTCCAAAACTGGAGACGGCACTTGTTCCATGGTGTGCGGTAGGGATCCATACTGCCGAAGCGCTGACCGGGAGGCCCAATGCCGAACTAATCCAAATGCCGAGAAACCCCTGTAAATCTGGAAAATCATCATACTAAAACATGCGAGAATGTCACTCGTCGCGAAGCTTGACAGGCTTGTCGTTCGGCTTGTCGAGACTTGCTTGACTTGTCATTGTTGCCCAAGGACGATCTGGCGTGAAAGGCTCCGCGGTGGCTCCCAAAACAGTGACATTCTGCCAAGTGAAACGGGGGTGGTCCGGATGTTTTCTTGGCTCGCCCGTGCAGCGGCAACGAGCCAACCATGTATAAGGTGAATGCAATCTCTGAATCTAGCCCGAAACGTCTTTGTATGAGAACCTCAAATAGAAAGCGTCAACTCGCATCGAACCCACCCTTGTCGGTGTGGATAAGAAGAAGCTAAAAATGTCGTGGACTGAACGGCAAATTCAATTGCGCGGCTCTTACCGAGCATGAAGATCGCAACTCCGTCGACTCCACCGTGCCTCCTAACAAGGAAGGAACTAAGATCGTGCCTGCATGAATGAGTCTCCGTTCTGCATTGCAACTCTGCTTTTAACAGCCACTTACATCTAATCATTCTTTCACATGGTTGTCCGGGCTCGCCATTACTCTTAGATGTGTTGCCCCCCACGGCCGTTAGTCTCTGTTGAACATATCGAATCTTGCGAGGATTGGGCGATAAGGATCCTGTTCTTGACTTTCTTTCGGGCGCTAGGGATAGCAAGATGGAGGGTTTTCAAATCTCAGGATCTGGCTTCAGAAGGCGAAGACAGGCCTCTGCACCACGACAGATATCAGTTCCAGACAGGCATGGCGGTCGGGCACTTGAAGGCAACCGTCTCGATGGCGACGGCGATGATGGAGCCTCGGTCAAGATACCGACGCCAACGAGCACAACCTTCCTAGTGCGAACCACGTCAGCAAGCCTACTGACGTCGACGAGGACAACAGTTTCGGTGCGGACGTCATTGAGTGGGCCGCCGCCCACACCCACCGCCCAACTCCCACCAACGACTGTAACGCTGCTCTCGACCATCAAGGAAACCGTAAGCCCGATTACGGTCACTGTAACTGCAGGGGCGGCAACCTCGGCCGGGACAACGGCTACAGAAACACCTGCAACTCTCACAACTACCGGAACTGCTGCACCTGCTGGCGGTACCCTTCCTCCAGTTGCCAACATGGACCAAGATAGCACAGCCGTCTCAGCAACACCACAACCGGTCAGCATGGCATCAACACCAGCAAGTACGACGTTTGTTGCCGTCTTGGGAGTTCTCGGTATGTAGACGTTCCTTGCTCAACCCCCTAACCCATTATTATTGTTGTGTGGTCTGACACGTTCGACATACAGCTGGACTATCAGTTATTAGTGGGATAGCACTGATTCTATGGCTGAGGAAGAAGAGAAACAGGGCAAAGACAATGGTACGTTACTCGGCCCTATCTCGACATAGTCTGCTTGCACAAATTCTAACCATGTCACAGGAGATGAAACAGGGAATGACACGAGACTCTTCAACCATAACACTGTCTCGTGAAGAGAAACAACCCGGAGTTGTCAACATCCGGGCTGGAGGTTTCTAAGTATGAGAACCACGTTGCATGTTGGGCTTCTGGAAGCTCGTCGTCAACACCTAAAAGGAGGAAAGAGAAGGGATCCAAAGAGGGGAGAGGATAAAATTGCTTTGCACGGTCTTGCTTTATATCACACAAGTATGGTTCGGGTAAGGAGGAATTAAGGGCACAACTGGCCGCGCATTTGAGTACCTATAGATGGTCATGGGCATAGATCTCGGTTTGATTTTTGATTTTGGGCACTGCTAGACGGAGCGTCACGCCGTCACGTACGGACTGCACATATTTCCTTTGTATACAGGTACCTGTACCTATGAATGGCTGTTTAGGTATATAGATATATTCATTACATATATTTTTGCTGGCATGTGGTCATCGTTTCTCCTCGTTCAACCCTTGTGGGCGCCGTTGTTGCGTTTCCGTCATCCAGTTCCTCTGGGATTCAGCTAGTTTCTGCGCCACCTCGGCGCCGATCTTCTTGGCTTCCAGTTTAGCAATGCGTTCCTGTCGTGCATTACGGACCTCGGCTGCTTCACCGACCTTTCCTTGCCCAAGCAATGTCTTCTCGAGGCCCTCGAACACCGAGTTTGCCCAGCCCTCATCCCTGAACAGCGAATTGTTGTTGACTAGCAAGCTAGCAGCTCGATAAAACCACTCTGCACCCTGCAAATCCCCAACCTCCAACCTCACGTCCCCCCTGTTCTGTAACGCTAATGCCCCATCCCAGTCTCCGTATTCCCTCCCATATTTTCTCAGTCCATCCATGGCCTCCTCAGCCTCTTTATGCCTCCCCTGCTGTAACCTCAGGTTCTTTAATGCGGTGCAATGCCGATGCCTCAAAAACGCCAGTTCCACGCTCTGTTTCCCTAAGTGCTCATTCTCAATCCTCCTCAGCTGCTGCCTAATCGTTCCCTCCTGCGTCTCATAATCAAGCTGCTCCAGCACAGCCTCACAATAATCGTTATAAGCCCCGATCTCCAGCTCCGCCGACCTCTGGTCCTGTTTTTGATAGCTATCCAACAGCAACATATACAACCTCCCCAACAGCTGCTGATGCTCCTCATCATACATCTCCAAGCACTGTTTCCATATGCGTGATTGCGGATGCTTCCCCCCTAACATCCTCGCCGACAATTGTGCAGTGTATCTCAGAAAAAGTCCCATCAGATCCACCCTCCCTCTGTACCTCAGCACCTCAAAACAGCTCATCAGAAACGGAACGGATCTCGGGTCTTCCTCTCTGATTATATCGTCCAGATACCCAAACGCCGGATCCAACATCCTCACGAGATCAACCTCCGCAGACTCTGCCATCAGTTTCGAAGCGATGTCCAACCGATCCCAGAGGTCCAGTAGAAAAAAGTTTCCCCGGCCACCTTTCCTACTCCGGCAAGAGCCATCTACATCCACAAACCACTGCTTCCCAGAAAACGCACCATCTACATAAACTGCCATTGTACTGAGCAGCTCTTCTGCCGGTCGATCATATCCCAAACCTACCCTTGGCCTTGGGGGCTTGTTGTTTGTGCCTAGGGCTAACGATATAGCTGCTTCGCCGACATCCAATCTCTTGATCCGGGATTTGTTGCGTTTGATATAATTCCGGACGAACTCCAGGTCAATCTCTTTCCCATGTATCGTGACCTGGGAGGATTTGCCGACTGCTTGGTAGTTTTCAAGGGTTTGCAGGGCAGCGACCACCTCCGTGGATTTGACAGTCTTGCTGATGCCCCATTCTTTCAACCTTGTTTTGTACATCTTTGGTCTACCATTCACGTCAGACAATCCAGGGGTATATATACATATGAAAGAGAAGGCGATTAACTAACGTTGCATGAAAATTGTGTTCCATTTCCATGATGGCCATGACCTCTTTCAAGGTCCGCTGCTCGTCTTTGTACAGCCGGTTTATTATGGGCTTGGCGACGATCCAGTCCGGGCCTTTTGCCCATTTTTTACTATCCATAATACTCGCATGCTGATGAATGGCCTTCATTGCGTGATGTTCTCATGCAACAGCGATAATTCAAATTTGATGGAATTGACCAAAAAAACGATGCGCAAAGTACATGTACAGGTAAATAACGGACAAGGTGTTATGACGAGCTGTCGGAGGAACCACTGGCAAAAAAGCGGATGTCGGAATGAGAAAGGGGTCCAGCCTTGCGATAATCATTTAAGGCTGATAATTATCCTCAATCCGTATTGCCGGGAATTATAAAATCCAAAGAATGCATGCATATCGGCAGGCAGGGGACTTTATCTTGATGTCGGGTGAGCGCAGATCTCCCTGGATCCTACAGGCCACACAGGGCGGGTTTAAAAAAGGTATGGCAGGGCTCAGCTGCTCGAGTAACTTGACTAAGGTTCAATTTGGGAAGGATTCATCATTCGACCCGGCTGTGCCGCGCGCGGCAGACCCGCGGCCATGTACCATGCCATACCGGGGGGATTGCTCGCTGCCTGGCCTGGGCAAACAAAAGATTAATGACATAAATATAATAATTAAAGGGGCCTAATTATGTCCGACAAGAAATCACGGCGACTTTATATGGGTCTCATGACAAAACCGGCAATGCAGGCTTCTGCAGTATAAGATCAGAGTCCTGTTAACGTACTCGGAAAGATTAGCGGTCGTGTCTCACATTTGCTGACATTCCCGTCGATGTCATGTTATGGTCATCTGCACTTGCATATGCCCCAACGCATCACCTTTAGACCGCATTTCTATGAACAGTTGAACTTGGGATGACATGCCTGATAAGAGGGCCAATAGGTGGGATAAGCCACCCAAATTGAAAGCACTTTACATCCCAGGCATTGATGACAGCACCGGGGGGCAAAAACGATCGCAAATGCTGGGATGACGGGAGAGACGGAATCCTACGGTCGGCCCCGATCGAGTTGCGTCAACGCGCGTAGAGAGTGAGCCTGACTGAAGGAAACAGGACAGCGAGCAGGAGATGAGAGAAGACGTGACGACAATTGAGGCCGTCTTCGCAACAATCATGCAGAATGCTCCACCAAAGCAGGCCACTTGATTGAGTTTTGCAGCGACTTCACAGCATGTCATTTCCACGGTTCATTGCTGCTGTTCGCCCGCGCCGCAGATGTGGCGCCCCACGGGCCACCACAAGCCACCACACGATCACGTGCGTTATGGATGCACTAGGCCAAAAGCGGATTAACCCATCCGTGTCGGCAGCTTTGGAAGAGGCTGAACATTTTGGCGACGCAACGCTTCGTCGAATCGCCAGTTCCCAGAACAGCTCCAAGAATAGCATTCACCATTGCGCTCAACCACGTCACGACTCGCCGACACCAGCCCCGGTTCCGTAACGCGCATAGCCACTCAACTCCAAGACAGAGCAAGTGAACACATACATCCGTCAAGATGGGCAAGAAGAAGCGCGGTCACCCCGACGTCGAGGAGCTCCTCTCGCGCCCATGGTGCTACTACTGTTAGTTCGGCGCAGCCCTATGGAAGCGATCCTGGCTAATACTCGTTGCAGGCGAACGTGATTTTGAAGATCTAAAGCTTCTTATCTCCCATCAAAAGGCGAAACACTTCAAATGCGAACGATGCGGGAAGCGGTTGAACACAGCTGGAGGTATGCTTTTTGCGCGCGCGACTCTTCGAATGCGCAAGTCGGTACTAACCAGAGCGCAAATAGGTCTTTCGGTTCACATGAACCAAGTACACAAGGAGAGTCTCAGTAATGTCGAGAATGCGCTGCCGAACAGGCAAGGCCTGGACATCGAGATCTTCGGAATGGAGGGTGTGCCCGAGGACATCGTCCAACAACACAACCAGCGCATCATCCAGAACTACTACACAGCACAAGCCGAGCGCCATGCCGCGACAGGAAACCCACCTTCAGGTCAAGGACACGGACCGGCCAAGAAGATCAAGATAGAGACACCGGAAGAGATCAAGAAGAGGTTGGCAGAACACAAAGCAAGAGTTGCTGCTCAAAAAGCGGCAGCAGCAAATGGCACCGCTCCGCCAGTCGACGGGCAAAGTCCCGGACAAGGCGTACGTCTCTCTATTCCCCGTACCTTTGGCGCTTGGTGCAGATATGGCTAACATTCTCCGTCTGACAGACATCTCCCTTTCCACCCCCCCAAGCAGGCTTCCCATACCCTACACCCGGCGTCCCGCCGTCATTCCCACCTGGCCAGGCATATCCTCCGGCTTACCCATCAGGCGGGCCCTCGCCGCCTCCTGGTGCTGCTCCCTTTAGCCTCCCCGCACGACCTCCGAACAACGTTCCAGCAGTGGGCGGAGCCCTACCGCAAAGGCCGCCATACTACCCCTACGGGCCTGGCGGCGCACCACCACCAGGTCTACCTGGCACTGCATCAACAGTCGATGAGCTGGTGGCTGGCGCATCACGGCCAGGCGGCGACGATATTGACCAGTTGATCCGCATGGCGGAGGCCGGCATCAAGCCGCCCAAGACCGAGACACCACAACCAGACGACGCGGGAGCCGTAGCAGCGACAGAGAAGAAGGGCAGGAAGGACAAGGAGAAGAACACGCGGATGGTATACGCGGATTCGGAAGTCAGTCCAGAAGAGAGGATGGCCATGATGCCAAGGTACGCATTCGCCTCTGCGTAGGGGCGCAGAAGGCCAGTGTGATCATGGGCAAGTTGCAGCAGGTGACGCTAGATCTCCATTGAGATTCTAGACCTGCCACAACAATGCATGTGATCGAGAAGAGGAGGGAGGGGCTTCTTGGCTTGTGATGTTCATTATGCCCTGTATTTAACACTTAGCGGCGAAAACTTATATAACGCAGAGATGTACGATGTCTGATGACGAGATGTCTGGCGGTAAATGTGTATGTGTGTGTGTACTTTCCAAGGCTCCTTGTCTTAGCTGTCGACTCCATCACCCCAAGATGGGTTTCTTATCTACGATACCGGGTTATTGACATATATAGACTAATTTCATTGCTTTGCTATTACTAGTCCGGACCCAGGATAACGGGATGTTCATTGGCTCGTGTTTCACCTTCTACACCGCATTCATTGGACTGTCCATCTCAACACCACCAGGGCAATTGCAGCTATTCTGTTTAATATGATGCCGGGCCTGAACTGGAATACGTCGTTCAATTCCGTCTCGAGTGCCTGGCACTCAAAGATGAAGTGCCAGTGACTTCCCTGGCGAACCAAGTCTACGTACGGGTCACTTGCACCAAATTGACCAATGGCAAACATGTCCTTCCAGGGCAAGTTGCCAGTGTGGTTGGCAATGATGATATTTATGGCAAAGAGCCTCCGCTCTACGTCCATCTCATGGCCCGACGCGTTGCGTGGGATAACGTAAGGTATGTACCTAGGTATCTAGATTTCATCCTGGCGTACGTATGATCGTGATGGCTATCCGGAGAACACCCCCCCGGACAACTTTGCTTGGCGGACGAGCCTCATGGCTCCGTCTTTTAGGAGGGATTTCAACATTGGCAGGAAGTCGGTGGCGTGACTGACGGACAGCTGCGGACAATCAAACTGGCAAGGGTTTTGGGGTTGCTGGTTTCGCACGGGTTCAACGAGGCGCGTGGCGAACGAGACAGAGCCGGCGCCCATCAGTGACACAGACGACCAGGGATGCTACAACATGCTGTCCTTGGATGGCTTCCTCGTTAACGCTGAGACAAGGTTTGACGGACTGGAATAACCACGGTCCACGACTTGTATGCAGTTGATCATCTATCTTTCGTCCTCGCTTGCATAGAACTTAACAGTAAACCCCCTTTCTTTGCACTGGATCTTCAGAACCTCGATACTGGGTCATACACACTCGCTTTTGTCGTGCGCAAAGTCAAAATATGTACCTTGTGAAGCAGATTTGTGGCAGATACTGCAAATGTGAGCAGTTAAATCACTGGCCCCAGGGTGGAAAGCACTAGCACAGCAACCGGCCGTAACGAGAGTGACTTATATATAAAAAGGGATCTGCGAAAAGGAGGCGCTATATACAATTTTTTTGCCCCCTTGCAGATCAAGAACTTGAAGACTGCACACATCATACTTCAGGCAAGACGCTCAAATGCTCCCTCCCGTGCACACCATCCCATGCAACCTCATTCTCATCGTGCTCATACTACCAGAAAGAGTGATGTGGTTTGGTTTAGCAAGAAATGGCGACAGGACCGCCGGGGACGGTGTAGTTGTTGAAGTTGTTGTAGATCTGTATCCTATTGTCAGCACTGCTCTTTCCCCTCTATTTACCAAACTCAAACCGAATAAAGGGGTGCTTTACGTTAACGGTATACCCCGGATCGGTACTCTTGAAAACGCCCGGGATCTGCACCGTGCTGCTCGGCTGGGTACTGCCCCCGCCAATCACCGCGACCTGGGCACAGCTTATATAAAACTGCGGGATGCCCGCGGGCCACGGGTTGTGGATCGCCAGGCTCTGAATCCTCAGCAGGTACTCCCCGTTGGGGATGCACTTGGGGATATTGAACGTGTACGTCTGGCGCAGCGGCCAGGTCGCTTGCCCGCCGGAAAAGGTCGGGCCCCAGTCGTAGATCTTGAACCACGCCCCGGAACCGTCGTAGCTTGCGGCGGTGCTCGGTGCCTTGGACATGTACAGGGAGATGGGCCCCTGGTGGTACACCGCGACGTCCGTCGTGAAGGTAAAGCTGTCGCCCGCATTTACGGCGATGGTCGCCGTGCTGCTGCCATTCGCGCCGACGTTGCACCGCAGGTCGGTCGACGTCAGATCGGTGACGGGCGAGTTGTAGTTTGTGTTCTTGCGGATGTACTCGTAGACCGGGTTGCTGTCGTACTGCTGGAAGATGTAATGCGCTGACACTTCACTGGTGGCTAAAGCCAGAGCGGCGGCGATGGAGAGGAACTTCATCCTGACAATGACACAAACAAGAAACACGAAATGGTATAGAGGTGGGAGGGAGGGGATATGAGAGGGTTGGAGAAGGTTTGAGAGAGAACTTGAAGAGAAACCCGGGAACCGAGAACTGCGTGGCTTGGCTATGTATGTACTTTCTACAAAAACGGCACGGTATAGAGATTGCTTTGAGGCTATATATACCCTGACGAAGATGCAGTAGGTAACCCGGATTCCGAGCCCGGATAGAAAATCCCCCAGACTTGATCCAGTCTTGGCTCGTGACGTCTTTTACAACTTAATTACGGTGCCATCCGCAGGAGCACTTTCGGAGGACCTAGGTACCGTGACGTAGGTCACGGTTGGTCGCATACAGTAACAGACGGTCCGAATTAGATTGATATACTATCATATCTGACGGAGGCACGGCAAGTCTATACCACCATAGCATGACTGTCTGAGGGACGGAACAGCGGGAGAACGAGACTTCGTTCATTGGCATGTCCACTCATCATTAGTACGCGTCAACCAACCCCAAGGAGAGCAGGAGACACACGCCCCCAAAAAGGGAAGGATCTGGGGTGCAGCCACGTCCGCTACACTAAGCCACGGGACCAAAGGATGAACAAATGGCGGATAGATTAAACTCTCTTGCGTAGCGCTTGCCTACGTAGGCACGTAGCTGCCGGTCTTGGTTGTGGGGATGTCATTCCTGATTTTTCGTTTAGCAATTTATCAAGCCCGTTTCTGAAGAAACCTGGAGAAGCAGATACGCAATAGCTTGTCTTCCAATACCGGACACGCGCATCGCAAGTTAATTTGAGAGTTTCAGGATCAGCAAGGTTGCAAACCCACTTTGTTGCCATCCCTGCAGCAAATCTTGGTGTGTGATCCGGAGTCTTGTCGTCCGTTTTTCGCTAAACCTTTTTGAGGACCTACGCTGCGTGGCTCTCCGGCACCGAACTTTCTCCAACTGATTCGGAAACACCTTGCCGGATTGACGGTTGCTGACCCGGAATCCGAAAAAGAAATGGTTCCAGGTATGTTAGTACTCGTTACTAGTTCTCTTGCCGGTCCGCAAAAAACTGAAAAGGGAAGACTTATAGATCAAACCTATAATTAAGCCTCCCCCCCCCCACGGACGAGATGCCGAGGCTTCCGCTGCCCACTCCACACAGTCGCTGATTTCTAAGCAGGGGTAGAGCCTGGGTAGAGATCAAAAACAACGGCTTGGTCGTCATCGGGTTTGGCAACCTTGTGGGACATGTATGATCTCGTCGGCTGGACGGCCTCACCGGTCAGACGATAGACTGCCCAAGACGATTTTGAGACTTGATTCCTCTAATCGCTGTGACATAGATGGGCGTCTCCGCTAAGATCCTCTTCCGTGTGACTAAGGTAATGGGCTGCAAGGAACTGCAGCTCTTAGACTTGCTCCTGGTTTGAGCCTGACCTACAAGCACGCCGCCGCTGAACAACAATGAGTTGAATTGCAAGACAAAAACCGCAGAATCTAAACGATACAAAGAAAGTGCCATGAGAAAGGGGAAACAAGAAAGAGGTCTAGAAAAACATGCATGACACGTCGCCATTTCCATTTGAATAGTAGGACCAAAGAAACACTACTCCAACAGTTAGACGTTGACCTTTGATTACCTCCTGAGGATGGGCACGCCTCTTTTCCAACCCAGCTTTTGCCCGCCATGCTTTGTAAAATAATGGCGACTGACATCGTCCTTCCTGGCTCGATATGTGCAGTGGGGATACGGGCATTCTTTCTTATTGTCCGGGATCTGGTTCTTGATGGCGTATGCCTCATGCGTAGCCCAGATGTGTCGGTAGACATCGCGAGTCCCTCCTTTTCTCTCGCCACAAACGGGACATATGGCCCCTAGATACCATGAGATTTACCAGAAGGAGAGACGTCGTTGATTGGCAGCCTCGACATTCGGCTTCGTGCCCAAGTCCTTCGAGTCCGATGGTTCACTCTACTCTGGCCGGACAGATCCGCTCATTCGTCATCTCCGCCAGCCCATTCCATATACCTATCAGAATTCTCGAATCGGAGCTCAAAGCCTTCTCTGGCAAGCCGCTTCTTCATCACCAACCCAACCGCTCCCTCCTCGTCCTTGTTTAGCTTGGCTTTGGCCCAATCGCGGTCCGACTCGTTCCAGCCTCGCAATCGAGCCAGACCAAAGTCAATCATGAACACCCAGTAACAACCGCTCCTGTCACGCTGGACAATAAAATTGTCGGGTCGAACATCTCTGTTAAGAATGCCGTGGTCGCCGACCACCTGGACAATGGCGACAGCTTGATCAACAATGCTTTGCCATTCAGATTTCGGTGCGTAATCTTGCACCTTCGATAGAGAGAAACCGTCGATGTACTGAAGCAAGATTCCTTTGATGTGGAGCAGTTCCGCGGCGTCGGTGTGACTGATGCCGGTGTTCGGGAGCGAGAGGGCGAGATGGACGCATGCTACGAGGCGGGGAACCATCTTTCCCTGGATGTCAGGAAGGGTATCGTACACGGTAGTCTCGGCGTCGAAGAGTTTGTAAGCTTGGTCAGTCAGAAATGTTTCGATCTGGCCGTCGTCCCAAGTCTCCCCCGTGTCCTCCTCAAAATTGGGGATGGTTTGGAGATTGCGAAGAAATTGGCGCGCTGCGCCTGTCCAGACGGCGTTGATGTACTCTTTTTCCGCATCCCTCGTCCAGGGGTCGATTCCGTGATCGCGCCGAAGTTGCTCCGAGAAGCGCCTGTCGTAAAGCTTTAGAAACACCGGATTTTCGGGACAACCTTCGCCCAGAAGGTCCACGATCATGCAGCAAGAAAGCGTTCGGGGATTCTGGAGCTGCCGAATTCGTGCACGGACCGTCGAGGCTGAGCGTATTTCGCCGTGCTCCGGAATGACGCTCAAGGTCAAAACCTGACCGACTTGATAATCCTCAAAAGGAGAGCAGGAAGCCATCTCTATCGACAAAATAAAGGGGAGGGACCAAAATACGTGGTACTGTTGCGGTTGCAGGGTGAAGGAGGCGTGCGAGCGAACGCGAGAGTGTGGGTGCCGGCGGACGGAGGACGGCAGGAGGAGCGTCACGGAACTAGGGGGGGGCTAGATTTACCTACCGGGGCTTAAGTTACTCAACTGGGTACACAGCTCTATAGATATATTATACCATTTATGGGGCCTAACAGATAGCAATCGCTTGACTCCAGCTTGCAGGCCTAGGCTATTCGATAGCGCAAGTTGTCATTCGCGATAGAAAGAGAGGGGATGCTAACAGATTCACTTTATTATTTCATTAGATCCAGCGCAGTTACCTGCGGGAGAATCTAAATCCGAGGCCTAGTGGAGAAGAGGAAGGTTATTGGCTTCAAAAAAGATCTAGTAGTGCTATTTAGAGTGTAGCTGGAAATGTATAATATAACTCAATCTAAACTTAAAAAAATAATAGTAAAAGTGGAATCTATTGGGTAGAGTGTGGAACAGCTTTTTGGTTGCTATGAATAGCCGTCTGCCGCTAGTAATAACCTTTTCGCCTATAAATGACACTATATTCCCGCTTAGAATTGCTTACTCACTTCTTATTTTACTTACAATTCAGATGAAATCTTAAGTACAATGACTAATGGTCACTAAGTTAAACTCTATCTCACCGTCTACGTATTTGCACTGGCAAAACAAATGTTTATAGCTTAATAAGTCTTTCATTATATGATCTTGCTTATAAATTACCAAATATAAAGTACAATAATAGCGGTTATGTTTAGTGTCTGATTTAAGAAATTCAATCTTTTATACGGTCATTTTAGTCTGATTTGTAACTGGACATAATTTGCTTGCCTGTAGCAGTGTAACCCCTTTTAAGATCCTTCGTATGAGGTTGTTCGTATGACGGCGTTCGTGCGATAGCGTTCGTGCGAAGCCGTCCGTGCGAAGCCGTCCGTACGAAGTATATAATATTCCTTTGTAGTTAATAAGAATCCAAAATATCTATAACAAAGGACTATATCGATGACCAACAGATGAATAACATCGGCCACGACCGACGCCCGGCCGGGTCTCCATAAAATTAAACCGTCACATATCAGAACGAGGATCTATCAGGTCTCAGAAGCCAGGTAAGCAGCGGCTCACCCCAGCTTACCTGGCTCACCCGACTGCTCACCACGGCTCACCCAGGCCAGGTGAGCTTAAAGCGGCGGGCTCACCCAAACTCACCCTGATTGGTGGGTCCGGGTGAGCCGAGGTAGCCCCGGGGGTAAATCTCATGGAATGGCGGCAGACTTGAAGTGTTTGCTGCCACGTGGAGGAGCGGGCGTCGGATTGGCCTCCACCGATGTAGTTCCCAGTCTCTGGGCTGAGCTTGGATCGGCAGTTGGTTGTGCTGCTAGAGTTAGGCGCGTAGGGCCATGTTGCAGAGTCAGTAAGACCTGGGGGTCCACGAAAGCGCTCGGCACAATGCCATTAACATGCAACTCAGAAGCCGTGGCCAGTGAAGATCCACCCCAGCCAAATTGGCCCTCCAGACTAATTGCTGGAGCCAGTGCCTCTATATTAGCGTGGGGGAAAGAAGGGGAGGAAATGTGACTGTTCTGAAAAGCAGTATGGGGTAGTGGGACTTGGGAGCCGGCTACATTCTCACTGGTGTTACAATCAAACAAACGTGCTGGTGTGTGTGGAAATTCTGTGAAAAAGGAATCCGAAAAGCCGCAAGCAGGACAACAAGGAAAATGGTGAACCTCATTAACCGTATCCCATGTCAGAGTCAGACTATTGTCATGGTCTGTTGGAAACTGAGGAGTGGAGAGATCCATGGCTAAAACAATTGCTCTAGCTACGAAATATCGCAGCGGTTGAAGCTGGAGATGTTCAAGTTTTTGGTGTTTTTGCTTTGGCTGTAAGCCACGTTCGTTCGAGAGCAGTTGCTTGTAAGCAAGATTCGGAGCAGTTTATGACGACCGGACGTAGTCCTTCTACCCAGGTCGCCCCAAGTCGCCTGCGACATGGGAGGCTGGTAAACTACCAGTACTCGTCAATCAGCAAGCCCTTGAATGAAATACAGAAGTGCGTGCCAGGTACTCACCACACCGATATGTCTACCCCATCGTATTGAGCCAGTGATTGCTCTCTTCGCGTTGCGAAGTTCGCAATCACGGCAGCGCCAATGCCCACAGTCCGTACAGTGGGCGGTTCTCGCCTCTCGGAAAGGCGCTTGACCACAGTACCGTTTTAGGATCATCAGCGGTGACTCAGGTGGTTAGCGCCAGAGCACATGAGTTTACTTACGTGACAGGACCACAGGTTCATGGCGGCTCTGTTTCTTTTCCCTCTGGTCATATTCGTCAACTTCATGATTGGCAAGTTTTAAAAGCTGGTTATGATATGACTAAGGTGGTTCTTGTGCTCTGAGGAAGGAGCAGATTGAACAATAAGAGCGGGATACGCGTGCAGAAGAAAGATGTTGAGGAGAAAGCGAAGGCAAATTCCAAGTTGGCTTCAGGTTCAGTTGTTTGAGGAGGAGAAAGGGAAGGAGGCGCAAGATACCTACGTATTTATATCATGGCGGCAGCTACAACGAGGAAGGTGCTCCCATCAACTCCTTCCATAATGGGATGTACACGAGGCAGGATTCCGTCCAATGAGGCAACGCCATCAATCTCAGGCAGACTTCATGCAGGCCTCGAAATCCGAATTGGAAATTCCGCTCCAATAGAGTACATCGAACCACAGGCAGAGAAAGGCAAACTCGCACGAGGCCCAGGCTCAGGGCGACTGAAACAGATCTGGAGCCTCAGTGGGTCCCTATCAACCACGCAACTGGTTAGGTCAGCCACAGGCCTCAACGCATGAGGCACGAAAGTGTACTTTCCGGATGCGAATGCGAATACGATTTGCTGCGAGAATGCTTTAGTATTTAGACTGCGCATATGGCGGGTGAACCGTGAAATCCTGTTGATCTTTTCTGGATTTGCCCTTCCTGCTGTGATAGCATAAAGTTGTAGTTGGGAGGAGTGCTGGCCAACTCCCAGAGAATTTGCGATAAGGTTATCCCTCCATTCCGACATGAGTGCCTGCCATTCCCAGGGGCTTAATAAGGAACCTCACGCGGGGAGCCTCGTTGAAATGGCCGGTTGGCTTCAATGTGATTCTTGAACTCCCCTTGATAATCTGTCGTCCAGGTAAGCCAGAGGACGTTGAGGTGTCGGGCAAAAACGGCCTCCCGTCTGAGTGCCTTAGACGGGACTAAGCTCTCGCCGACTTCCCTAAACTCCGCTGTCAAGTTCAGATGGAGGCTTGGTCGTGGGCCCCACCCGTTCTTCATCCGATGTACAGGTACTGTATCATACCTTATCTTGGGCGCTTCTTGAGGATATTTCCAACTATGGCCCTATCATCAAATAACGGACCTTAAAAGCCAACATTGAGATGTCCCTAAATCGATCCGGATGTTGGACTCTCCACATGTATGCCACTCGGCTTTTGTGTGGGATATGTACATACGGACAGAATAGACATGGAGCCCAGGAACAAGTACGTACCCGGCAGCGGGAAGCAATCGATCATCAAGCCCTCTAGGGCTATAGTGGGGTAGCTGCCCACCTTAGGGCTCATGCTAGTCCCTGTTAAAGACTGCCGGCGACCCATAACTGTGCTTAGCAGCGGCGCTAGGAGATAACCCATCTTCCTGTCTCAAGCTGAAGCGACCTCGCTTCCTCAGTTGGGAATTACAACCAGTCTAGAAATGCCAGCGATGTTTGTTATCGGCAGCAGTAGTCGACAATTCACAATTGCAAACACTGATTGCCTGTAGTGATGAGCCGTACCCCGCGAGACTGCCTAACGGTAACAGCTGTGGCCCGGTCAAACACGGCCCGTGCTTCTAGTAACTGTGCAGGGGAGTTGCGGGGTACACCGTCCATAAGCTCGTGACACATGGTGTACATTACAGTGTAGCTCCCGCAGCGCAGCTGGGGAATGTCAAGCTTCCTCCCTTAACACAAGAAGCAGACCTGCACAGAGAAGCTACTTCGGCCCGTTCGTCCAAGCTACCAGAAGCGCAATGTTTTGCTGTCTCTAATAGATACGTCACATCACAATTGGTTAGTGCTGTCTGCTTCCGGGGCAGAAGGCTGCGATGCTACAGCTAGTGTAGAGCTAACCTGGGGCCCACACAGCTGCTGACAAAACGTGTCACCGGTGACAGTTTCACTTTGTTCTCGGCTGCCCTCCACTTTTGACGTTATCAGCAAGACATTCCTCGACAGAGTCTCTTTTCGTTCGAGGTCCTTCTTGTTTTCTTCAAACTCGCCGCCCACTCGTGTATCGACTTCTCCGAACATACTCAAGCTCTCCCCACAATCCCTCCCACAACGTCTGGCGAGGGCGGATAACGGTTTCTTACGGAAGGAGCTACCAAGGCCGAAGCGCCGCGGTTTTGGTGGCGCACACTTTCCCTTTGCGTGGGGCCGCTCCATATCTTGAACCCTTTCCCTACTCGTGTCCTTTTTCTCTTCCCACAACATCTTCAAGTTATCAGACACAGCTCAGTTTCCCCGGTGTTCCCCAATGAAGTGGATGTGACTGGGAACGGCCTTTCCTCACCTCCAACGCCCTGCACACTGCCGGCGCTAATAAGTCGGAGCCGCAATTATTCCTACCTTCTCCCATTCCTCGCATATCCTTCACACTCGAATAGAGACAAAGTGCCGAATTTAGGCCAGCACGTCGTCGGCTTGGGCGATTGATCACTTGTTTCTGAGGACGTCGGCAGAAGACATCATTGTCACAGTACACACTGCAGCTGACAACCTACTACAACTCGCACAACATCGCCTAACAGACATCACTTCATCCGAGGCTTTCATCATGCCCCCCAGTGATAGTTTCTACGAGGAGTGGGAGGATGTCGCGGACGACAACCTCTCAGTCATCTCCCTGCCTGTGTCCGAGCCTACAGCCGAGTCAAGTTCCGACTCGGAGTCCGCGGTCGAATGCTCGTCCGATCCTAACCTCCTATCTCACATAGTCGCCAAGCTTGCCATCGACAAAGAGGCATCCTCGGTCGGACCAGCATGGGGAGGCCTCCCTCGCACGCCTGTGCTCCGTAGATCTGCGTCTACAGATAGCTTCGTTGAGGCCAACCTGCCGCCCCCGCCATCAAGCAAGTACCTCGCACCATTCCCTATCTCGGATGGCATCAACCAGACCAATCTGCGTGGGCGCGACGAAGTCAGCGTCGAGTCAAATGACGCTAGCGGCCTGTTCTCGGGAGCTACAACCGCCGAAGCAGGCAAACAGGTTTTGGAGGACCCCTTCCGAGATCCTTCTGCTTCAAGTCGCGACATTGAGGCGCAGGTCGCTGAGGACCCAGCGGGGGAGAATTCTGACGACGAGGACGAAGATATTACCCCGGTATCCACCTTTACCCAACTTGAATCCCTTGGCAAGTTGCTTGACGAGACCTACAAGTTTGCCCAGGGATTGCCTGCTGATGACCACTCCTACGGCATCAGAATTGCCCAATGTTCCCAAAACTTCACCTACGGTCTTGTGCTGCAGATTGGAGAAATCCGACCCATCGTCCGTGCATACAAGGACGCCTACACATCTGACCGCGAGGTTCCCCTTGATCCCAATCTGTACGGATGGATTGAGGGAGTGCGATCGAAGATCGTCGGGCTACACGCTGAGTTGCAGCATCTAGCAAGACAGAAAAACCCATGGGACGCCCAAAACATCGTCCTCAACAAGACGCTTCTCGACCTGAAGCAGTACTGGATGCAGATGAAGGACTTCTTGCCCATTATGCAAGCGTAAGCGTGCCTGCCCCCATCCAGTGTTGTCTTGTACACTCTAACCAGATCACAGCGACTTCGGAGACTTTCAGACGGAGGGCATGAACTTGCCCACAGCCCCAGCCCATGATACGCTTATAGATGATGGTGCTGCTTACGACGAGCCGAGTCGCTCAAGGAACGCTCCCAGCCTTGACCCCCCTTACCCGGTCCGTCCCAGCGAGACTATGTGGATTCTGAGACGAGAACTGTATCGCCTCAAGGATGAGATTCAGCGGGCGATCGAGAAGCTGTCAGACGCTAATGGCTTTCCTTCGGAATACTATACCGCGGATCTGATCTGCGACCTGATCAAACTGTACGGCAAGGTGTTCAATAACATTGGACTCCTCTTGTCTAACCATGGGACGGATTGGGTCGAGTCTGCCCTGTCCGGCGGTCTCACATTTGCGGAATTCAGCCAGATTGACGCGGACTGTGTTCGCGATTTCACCGCGCAGCTAGCTGCCACAGTGGACGGCGTTAATGACCGCCGGGACTGCTGGCAAGCACTGAGGGAGGCAGCTGCGCGGCGTTGCTCGGTTATCGCTCTCGAGAGGGGGCAGCTGGACAAGTTGCGGGTCCTTGCTGACCTTCTCAACGAGACCTTGAACCCGGATAGAGGCTAGGAGCCTCCTTGCCGGCGTGGTTAGGCGATACCCGTGCCATGGGAGCACATGACTATCAAAGTCTGTACGGGAAACGAGGGAGATGAGCATGCGAGAAGACAAATGGAAACGAGGGTTATGGTAGGCATTTTTGGTCGGTTTCGGCACTTTTGTTATCAGTCATGGCCAGACAGGCGGTCCACAGGGTGTACGGGAATGGATCTGAGGACGGATACAAGATTGACATAGAGGAAGAGGGATACAGGACCCGGGACTCGGAAACAGAGCTCGAGAACTCGGTCAGGGCAATCATGGTGTTTTACGTCGGGTACTGTACGAAGAAATGACTGGTATGGCGGTAGGGACCCCATGGCTATCTGCCCGGAATGTTTATGGAGGGGGGGGGGGGGACGAGATATTTTGGAGTTCTGTGCTATTTCTGTGTTTCTTCGGACAAGCCTTCATGGCATTTAATAAGACCCTTCAACAACATCATGTATTAGGAGAGAGGGGTAGGGGGGAAAAAAGAAGGGGGGAAGATGAATGGTCTGCTCAACACACTTTATGTTGTTGTATGTACCTCAGGTACCCGGCTAGCAAGAAAAGTTTAATGAGAAAATAATTTTGGCAACGTTTACAGAAGGGTCGTCTTGCCACTTGGTGCGCTGGAAGCAGTTAGTTCGCATAGCATCAACGCGGAACACTCAGGGGGGTAGTAGCAACTTCCGAAGATCTAAATCTCTCCAAGTTCCCTTGAGTCTTGAATCTTGAATCTTGATGTGTCGCAGTCTAGCTGCTCGTAATATGTACATGAATGAATGAATGTAAGGTACCACACTAATTATCTCTTCCAATCCTTTTTTTTTCTCCTTTCCTTTCTTGTCTTTTTTTATCTCTGGCTTTCTTTGCCAATTGCTTCATGTTTCAACAATCAACCGTGATGCAATCTTTTCCCATTCTTTGAATCTCTGTATCTTCAATCTGATGTACCTGTAGTTTGCTCCTCTCTCCTCCCCCGAGTTCCCCCCTGGTTATCTCTATTTGATCGGGGGGAACCGAGCCGGGTATAAATCTCTCTACTCTACTCCTCCGTGTCGGGCTCGTACTCGACAGCATCATCCCTGCGAGTCTTTTGCGTGGTGGCAGCAGTCAGGTCAGCCGCCGTCGCAGGTGCGGACTCGGCAGCGGCAGCGTCATCCGGGCTAGTCTGCTGCAGCGCCGCCAGGATGCTCGCCTCGTCGTCATCATCTTGACGTTTGCTCTTTTCGTCGGTGTCCGGCTCGTACTCAATGTCCTCCGACTCGGTCCTCTTGGTAGGTGCGGCAGGTTGGGAAGCGGCGGCGGCGGCGGCGGCGGCGTCGTCGGGGCTGGACTGCTGAAGGGCTGCCAGGATGGACGCAAGATCGTCCTGTCGCTTGTGCTTGTCCTCGGTGTCCGGCTCGTATTCAATCTCATCACCACCCGCATCCACATTCACATTGACAGCCCTCTTTTCACCGGCAGATTGCGCAGCAGTGGCATCGTCGGGGCTGGACTGCTCGAGGGCAGCCAGTATAGACGCGAGGTCTTGCCCGTTGGATGTGGCCTGTCGCTTGTGCTTGTGCTTCTCTTCGGTATCAGGTTCGTACTGGATCTCGTCATCGCCAGCATCTCTCTTGGCAGGTGTGGCGGAGTTAGCAGCTGCTGCATCGTCGGGGCTGGACTGGGCAAGAGCGGCCAGGATGGACGCGAGATCGTCCTGCCGAGCGCTCAGACCGGCAGCTGCCAAAGCGTCGTCGGGAGAAGCACCCTGCAGCGCGGACAGGATCGAGCTCAGGGCGTCACCACCTGCGCCACCAGCAGCATCACCGGCAGTGGAAGTGGAAGAAGAGGTTCCAGCGCTGGGTGTGGAGGTAGATGTAGCGGTGCTGGCAGCAGCTGCGTCGTCGGGCGATGTGCCCTCCAGAGCGGAGAGGATAGACGCAAGGTCATCCTGTCGCTTGTGCTTCTTCTTCTCGTCCGTGTCGGGCTCGTATTCAACCTCGTCATCGGTAGCAGTATCTCTCTTGGTCGGGGTGGCTGCTTGGGCAGCGGCAGCTGCGTCATCCGGACTCGCACCCTGCAACGCTGACAAGATCGAGCTCAGGGCATCACCACCACCGGCACCACCAGCACCACCAGCACCGCCGGCAGTGGAAGCGGCGGCTGCGTCATCGGGCGAGGTGCCCTGCAGGGCAGACAGTATATCGGTCAGGGCATTGCCGCCGGCTCCGGCGTCTCGACGGCAAGGTTGAAGAGGGAGCGCGTCGGAGAGGGTCAGCAACCACAGGCCGTTTAGGAATAGGTGGAACGGGCTTGAACGCATCTTTTTAGCACCGCACACCTCACAGATTACAAATACAGAGACGTAAGTAAACACAAAGGGGAACAAAAGATGGAAATAAAATTAGTGATGGGTATGGAGATTGGGAGTGACCAGCACAAATATGTACACAAAAAATACGGTAGGCTTAGCAGAGAAAGGTATGGAGGGGAGGCTGGAGGCGATGGGAGTCGGAGGGGAGGGGAGTCGGGACGTACTTATCTACCCCAATAGCAGGCCATAGCTATCTCATATCATTTACTATGACTTCCATCTTTTTATCATTCCCCGGGTCGGGTCGGATACGGGTAGCTTGCGAATGGTGTGGTCTTGTCAAGGTACAGGGGTGGTGGTAGGGAAGGTAGCTTTGAATTGGTGTAACGAATCGGAAAAGGAGAAAAACTTGTGGTGATGCGATACCCGTTGTCTCGGCAGATGTGCACGCCGAGATTTCAGAGATCAGATAAGATTGTGCAAAACATGTTGCGGAACAGGCTAGAAACCTGGATGGTGATTGCAGATCCGAGAGCTTCGTCTGAAAAAGAGAGAAAGATCGGTTGAGTCGTTGCGAGTTGCAAAATCGGGCCCACTTTGTTTCACTTTGCCAAGAACATTCAATGTCGCGAGCCGACTCGGTTCTCTGCCAATACCCGTCCACACACATACAAAACTCGCGCGGATTCCAATTGAAAGTAAAACGTCATACGGCAAACGGAGAAACATAACATTCTGGCCTGCATTAACGAGGCTTGGAAACAGAAACATGATGAAAGCAAACTCCGCCTCAGTGACGAAAGCAACTTGAAACAAACCGGACAAAAGCTGCTGCCATTTCAGGTACCTGTAGCGATAAGCATTCCCGCTTCTAGTCAAAAGGAAATCTCTACAGGTGCAAAAGAGTGTATCTACCCCTCATTGTCTATGACGTGATCCTGGTAACTCTATACATTCTTATGCCTTCCCTGTTTTCCCCCCCCAGACCTCCTCTGGCTTCCTGACGAATCCACTCCAGCCATGGCCACAACCGCAACGATGGTGTCAAGAGTACCTATCAGTTGCAGAACTAACTAAGTATCATTTCATTGTGGGAATGGAGTGCTTGCTGCTGGCTGCCAACCCCTGTAAGAGCAACGAAAAGAAGCTCTTGTCCCTCCTTCAACCAGCCGTCCATAGTTTTAGTAGAAGGATCGGCTGATGCACAAGCTGGAAGGCTTGCTGCGTCGATATGAAGACTTCGATTGTATTCAACCATCGTCTTCATAGTTTGGTTCTTTGGCAACGGCTCACCCAGCGTACTCGCTAACACATTCTGTTCCAGTCCGGATTTGCCTTCTCTTCTCTTAGCAGTCCATCATCCTGGAAGCAGTTTGTCTGGAGACGGGGTGTAATGGCCGCAAGGCCCGCACCTCTGTCGGGTCACCTACTTCAACTGAAGCGAACGGACTGAGCCAGACTTCGCAGCGTTTTTTTATGTAACCCCCGGTGAAGTTGGCATGGCGTGAAAACCTGAAAGCCATTGGCGTACCGTTCTGCACCAGATGTCATAAACTCAGGCGCCGTGTCGGATGGTCTTCAGCGCCTTCCACGAACCGAGCCGTTCTTCTGCCCCACTGCCCACGGAGGGAATAGATGCGAAAATCGGAGCGAAGAAGAGCGAGATGAGGAAGCAAACTCCGGTCACCATTCCAAGGAGTGTGTGGCGCCGAGCCGAGGTCGCCTTCACGGGGCTGTGCGCAGCTCACATGCGCGCCGAACGATAACTCTTGCGAGTGGTGTTCTCCGGGCGTCACGTCATGCCCGGATCCGAGAAAGATTGTCTGTCCTTCCCCAGAATGGTGTTGTCCTGATAGCTGTAGGCTTCCCCTCGCTCCCTCTTTTCTAGACATTACAAGGCACCCTTCAACCTCAATCCTGTGTTCCTCATTGCTGTGTGACACCACTGCCCTCGGAGGAATGGATGCGAAAATCGGAGCGAAGAAGAGCGAGGGGAGAAAGCAAACCCCGGCAAGTGGGTGGTGACAAAAAAGTAGACCCGGGCAGTTACCGGCCGATCGCTAACAGTGGTGTTACGTCCCCCTTCTGCAAGCCAGCACCACTCTCAACAAACACGGTGACAGGCGAGCATCCGAGGGCCCCATGGGGCCCTAATCGACCTCTGTCATACACCATTACTTGTGGCGGCAGAAGAGAACAGACCTATCCGCTTGCCCTGCAGCTGGGCGCTGTCGACGTGGCTGACCAGTGGTTTTCCTGGATGACCTCGAGCGTCGTCTCAGCGAGCATCTTTTGCGCACGCTCCATCTTCTTCTCTTTGACGATGCGGTTGTGTCTCGTTGGCGGTGGCCACCAACCACCAGAGAACAGGCTCCCCGAACCGGCTGCTTGGAGGGATATCCTGGACTACCTCAAGCCTGCCGGCGGTGCCGTTGTTGTCGCGGTCGTTGTGCTCGCTGTGGTGGCCGTGATGGTCATCACGGCAGCACTCAAGCGGGCGCGACCTAACGAGCAGGCCGAAGAGAGAGTCGAACTGGGCGACATGCGAGAGCCTCCTTCTGTCGGTTCTGGCGCTGCTTCTTCGTCTCGACCTTTTCGGGTGTCTTGGTCTTGATTTGCTTCTGCTTCACCTCATCGGTGTTTGTGACACGCAGAACCGAGGGGCCAGCAGCCCAAGGACAGAGTGTGGGTGAGGGTGCTGGCGAAAATAGAACCGTAAGAAGGGCCCATACTCGCCGAGGGTGATATTGGGCAGGTTGGGAGGCGCTTGGCGCCCTCCCTGGTTTTCCCGATCAGGGAGGGCGCCGTGATGGTCGAGTCGACCGGAATTGACGATGTCCTGAATTTCCAAAAAGTCAGACGGCACATTTTGCAAGTGGGACATAACGGCGATGGTGACTTACCTAGAAGATGGCCCGTTGGCCCGACCGTAGCCTTGCGTAGAAGTTGAGGGGAGAAGCCGACCGACGATGCCCTAATCTTCAACCGTCAGACAAAATCTCCTCAGGTAAGGCGGTCAGTGGCAGGTGAAGTAGAAGACGGCACGAACCTGGAAGATGACCTCTTCCTTCCGGCCGGAACATATCGAAGAAGTGCAGCAGGCCCGCCCCCAGCTGGGTCTTCTCGTAGAAGTCCAGGGGACTGTTTCAATTCTTGGCCAAGCGTCCCCCGCATCGATGTGGTGTATCCAGAGCACCCACCGGCATCGCTTGCGGTCATTCGTAGGAGTTGTGGCTGTAGATGCCAAGATGGGAACTCCCACGAATGACCGCAGGCAGGCGATGGTGGGTGGGTGCTCTGGGAAATATTTGATGGATGGAATTACTTTCAGAGGTGACGAAGTTCCGAGTAACAAGCAATACAATGGGAGAAGAATTCTGATAGCAGGCAGGCGCGTGACCCAATGGTGGATGGTAGAAAATGTGGGTCAACTCAATGGAGGGGAGATGCGCTCCGAATCTTCTGAGAGCTAGATCAGCCTTCTGTGCTTGGCGCGGTCAGGCCCTGTACGTAGAAACAGATTCACCTCCACATTACGAACGCGGGTCCATTTGCAGAGTTTGCATGTAGACGAAACACGAAAACCCTTATCCGGGCGGATATGAATTGCCAGTAAAGTCTTATCTACAGGCACAGGTATCTATATATGAGGAATGAAACCTGTCCAGTCAATATCGACATACACTTTTGCTGGCTGCTGCCGCAGACTGATGCAAACCTCTGTTATGAGATAGATCCGTGCCACCACCAGAGAAAGGGTAGACAGCGACAGCACAACGTCCCAGAAACCCGGCCATGTCCAGTTCCTTATTCCCATGAAGCCAGCCATGTTGGCCCCCGTCTGCGCTATAACAGATTTTCTCTTGCTCTCCCGAGCATCCGCGTTTACCCAAACCCATACGAGGCTGTACTCCCCTTGATATCCAATAACCCTCAGCACCCGAACCATACCCACGCTCACGCACGACATACTCGCGAGGATAATGACCGACCCCCGCCAGAGATTCTGCTCGAGGCTTGTGGGAAACTCGAGATTCCACCCAACCAAGTGGATCGAGGAGTGTATGAGAGACGGTATGATTAGCATTGCCAGCAGCTTTAGAGGCAGTCGTCGGCCTGGCAGAATCGAGTCATCGGCGATGCGACCAGCTGGTCTCTGTGTTCGGACCTGTGTGGTGCGGCTGTCCTGTTTCTCCTTTTCTGACAAACTGTCGTCCTCCAAGAGCGACTTGAGCTTCTTGTCTGCCCCGCGGAGGGACAAGGTAGACTTGGTGTTCTCGTGCGCAACCAAGGTCGGAGCTCTGCTCGAGAGAGGGGACATAACAAGCGTGTCCTCAGTATCTCTTCGAACGATCCCTGTCTCGAAGTTGTCCTTCAAGGTTTCCGTTGATGCAACGGGACGCGGTGTGGATATCTCGCCTGGAGATGGTATTGACTCGGGCTCCTCCACTATCGTAAATGTTTCGTTGGACTTGATATGGCGCAGGGCCGACTTTCCACAAACGGAAGCTTCTGGTGATTCTTTCGAAACCGCAGCGTCACCGCATGCCTGTGTTGGTTCCTTTCTTCCGCACTCAAGGTCAAACCTCTCAAAGAGCGGTCGCCGTTTCCAGGATTCAGACTGCTTCTCGATAAAGTCCATGGGCGTGTCGGTGTACGGCGCATCGGGTGCGTATCCCGCATCGACTAGGATCTGGGACATGGGAACCATGCAGTCGATCACGGTCGGGACGCCGACGTGCTGTGGCTTGCGCCACCAGAAGTAATACGACATAGTCGTTGAGACGACGAAGGCGAGGGTGAATAGCTCGAGAGGTGTCAGAGGCAGTTTCTGGACAGCTCTGGCGATAGATTGTATGATTATCCACGTTCCTTGCAATATTGCAAGACCCTTGGCGAAGACATCAGCCTTCGACTTGTCCCAGATTTCCTCGCGGGTTATTGAGGGAAGCGCAATGTAGCCCTTCGACACCAGGTAATATAGCGACGCTCCGTTTATCGGGAAGGGCTCCGTGTCGGGAGTCTGGAGAACGAAGCCTGTTATATCCTGGTTAGCATGCGCAATTCTGCGTAAGCCACGTTCGAGGGCAGCGACTTACCTCCTGAGTTCGCATAGAACGAATGCTCCAAGCCCCATTGACTAGCTTCGCTCAACTGCCTCATCTGCTGAAGCGACTTCTTTGCGCTTTCCCATTGTGACGCCGCGACGAGGGTCAGGAAGTCGGGCGCAAAGATGGACACCAGCCCCCACCGAGTCCTCCTGAGAAAGACGCGCCAGTCAGACTCGCCCTTTGCCGGAACGTTGAGATGGACCACAGTCCATATGGCCGAGACAAGGACGACGATGCAGCCATACACGATGTCCAGTGTGCCGCGCGAGCCACAGTCGAACACCCAGCCACGGATGTCGCCCGAAGCAGTCGAATTGCTCATGATGATGGTGAAGGAGCCGGTTGACAGGGTGAGCTGTCAGCCATTTGGTGGGGAACCAACATCGAGCAAGCCAGCCTTGCCAAGTGATGAGGCGATGATCACCGTTATATCAGTAGCCATGAATTACCCAAGAAACCGGACTGTCTACCCAGCTGTATGGGAGCATGGGTGACCTCCTCCCAGTCCCCCTGAATGATGCCGCCATCTTAGTGTTACACAGGTACCAGGCCCAGCAGGGTAGATCGCTTGGCGGACCCGCTGAGTCGGCATGCTCTGCATGTCTGGTTGTTTCGGGTCCTACGGCTGTAAGTCAGGATCAAAGTAAGACGGCAACGCGCATATCGGTGGCGTAGCGAGCCTTTGGGACCTGGTAGGGCTGGTTACTAAAATGGCGTCTTGCTAACGAGTTAGAAGGAGCGTTAAGCTCGGCGGAGGTGGCTGAGCGTTGGTCGCGATAATTGAGCATTGACGCTTCCGCGCTTCATTTACGGGTGGCTGACCTTCTGCCCGCTTCAGGGTCACATCTCGAACTTCCGTGAGTCCCGTTCATGGTCTACCCCGCTGTGATTGGTGGGTCCGATGCAGAGTCCAATCAACTAAGATGTGACGAATGTAACGTCCGAGAATTCAGCTGCCTATTCTTGGTAGCGGGGACAAGAAAACGGGTCACATCTTTCGTTCGCTCGGTGGTACTCGTCAAAGATTGCAACGAGACACGGCGACGCTGACAGTTTTCGAGTTGCACGACAGCGTGATAGGAACTGTCAGCCATGTTTGAGGTGATATAGACATGGATGTTATCTGCGGGGCGCTGAAAGATGATTGGTGCTGCACGCAAAAAGCGCCGAGACACTAAGATAAGCCGGTAGTTCTTTCCCTCTTTTCCTCTTTTGTCCTTCATGATCCTTCGCTGCTCCCCTCCGTCTACATCGAGAAAGACAAGAGCTTTGCTCTTACTGGGTACCTCAGTTGCAATGCGATCGTATCATGCAGGTCCGGACATTTCGTCGGAGCGAAAGTCGCCGAGGGTTTTTAGCCTATGATTTACCTCTCTCGCGTAGCATCTGCTCGCTGGTTCGGACTAGCCCAGCATGGAGCGGACTTCATTCAAGGAAGGTATACCGTCCCTTTACCTGCAGACAGTGACAAACAAGCGCAGGATGGTCCCTTGTGGTGAGTCTCGATTGCGCATATGTCATTTTGGAATGCCACCTCGGTTATGCGAGGTACCTATTTCTGTCGGGGCTGATGTTGCTTCCGATGTTTCCCTGGAATGTTCATTGATTTGTCCAATTCATGCGGTACGACGGTGCTATCTAGGCGCCCGCGAACCCAATACCACGGCAATAGATCAGCCAGTACGACCTTCAAGAGGGATAGCTAATATGTCTCCGACGTCAACCAGAGAGAATGAAGGTGGTTCAATGGAATCACTGGTTTGCAAATGCTTACTTGGTGCATAGTGTAATTTCTTTCAAACACCAACGACTGTGTCATTGTGCCAAGAGAACGGGACGTCCAGGGATGGGAGGCAAGCTTAATATTAGCGTCAGCACGGCTGCGCGGGTGAGATTTTAGTACGTTTCAATCTCCATCGGAAGTCCGTCCCACGCTTGATCATCTAATCTGATAAGGCGAGGCATACGAATACAACTGACTTACAACTGTCATTATCAGATCCTCTATGAAACATGGGGTCATTCTCATTGAGCTTTCATGAGTTCTTGGCGAGAGTCCATACCCGTGGCCTCTTCTCCCAGCCCGAACGCGATGCGTGACACCCGTGCAATTCATTATTTACCTTCAAGCAACGCTGGATCTTCTATAAAACTCATCTCTCACAGGTCTATATCCACCGACAACATCCTCATTAAGTTGAATCTTAAACTTTCGCCCGCCAGTCAACGCTCCCTTTTCCCTTACATCAACACTTCCCCAACCCAGCAGGCTCAGCAAACCCAACCGTCTTGTCCTGTGCATTCTAAATGGTATAGTAGTTCTTCAGCAGGGGACTACCAAGCACCCAAGCCGACCTTCTTTGGAATGGCTCTCTTGCCGGGTTGGGCGGGTTCAAGAACACCGCCTGACATACCCCCCTTTTGCCCGGGTACTCGCCCAAGTTGAAGAACTTTTCTGGCACCGTCACGTTTACCATCTGTCCCCCCTCGTTCCCCAAGCTGATGGTAACATCTCTAGCAGCACTATCTAGTGTCTTGCAACTTGCCCCCCATGACCCAAGATTATCAATCGGCTGACTGAATCGCGCTGGAAACCTGCGCATACAGATCTCTAGTAGTCTGCAGATCCGGCATCAAGATGTATGCCGTATCGCTGTCCAGTAGTGCCACGGATGGGCTCAGTGGCTGGTTGCTGTTAGACGAGTTACGCAGTGGTTGACCACCAATATATACAGCAGAAACATCTACCACCCATGACTGCGTAGCCTCTGACAACGGCCCATCGAGCCGAACTACCATAGTGGCAAGACCTCCGCGGTCATAACGGGAGGGATTAGTCCCACCGAGGGTCAGCTCGCTCCCATTCTTTTGGCCGGGGACATACGATAAGCTGAAAATAGGGTTTGGGATCTGGGAGTTGTTGAAAAGACCGAATAGCAGGGGTTGAAACGTGTTGATGTTGTCCCAATTCGACGGGTTACTTGACCCAAGCCCAAGAATGCCATCTGCTGGCTGGGAAGCCAAGGTTGCTGCGTAGACGTCACATAGCTTGAACTCCTGTTTGGGGGAGGTAAGACCGGCGATAGAGACTGCGTCGGTCACCACGGTACAGTTGGCTCCCTGGGGTGCAGACAGGGGGATCGTGTCACCGCCGGTTCCGAACTGGATATTCATTGGGGTTGCTGGTTGCTGAGAGAAGGTGGCTGACTTGGAAGGACTGAACAGGTTATAGCCATACCCGCAAGTGGCGCAGTTGCTCCGAGGAAGGAGGACGCCTGTTGAGCCCGTGTCGAACATCACATTGCTACCCAATAACCATCATCAGCCCACACCACAATACTTGGTATGTGGGTTGATATTTACAACGCGGCGGAGTGCCGACTTCGATCGTCCCATGCCACTTTCCCACATCAGCTCAACACCCATGGGGGCCAATATACCACGGTTTACCTGAAGGTCTATATCGCCTCTCATCCAGTCAGTCAATGGCACGTTGACATTTGCAGGTCCACTACGCTGCGCTGTCGAATGAAGCCCAGCGTTCAACACACGAGCCAAAGAGAGCGAGACCTGGACGGCAAGGCAAAGTGTGAACTTCATGGCTAGTGTCAAGACTGAATGATTGACAAACCCATGTGACGCAATAAACGAAAGTAGAAGAGAAAACAACCACATAGCTTTAAAGACGTTGAAACACGACTCTCGGACAAACAAGGGACGGTCCGGTGGGAGAGCGGTAGGAAGCGACACGGCACGCCGGAAAACCCGATAACTTGTTGGCGGGATTATTGGGCTGGATTAACGGGTGAGGACTTGCTCCGTCAGCTGCTGTGGCGCAAAGAGAAAAGTGAGCCTTTTCCGAATTATGATTTTAACGCGATGCTGTCATGGTCCTGGGCAAATACCCTTGAAAAGGTCAAGCACGTCTGGCCTGCAAATGCGACCGTACAGGCCAAGGTTATCGACTACCAAGCCCAGACCAACCCTCCGTGGAGTTCTTTGAATCGCGGCTATATCATTATCCGAGGTGCATTTGCAGCACTTGAACCAGTCGGTGGGCCTCTCTCTTCTTGGACAGACGACATTGAGGTCAATGTCCGTGCCGGCGGCGACTACATCACGAAACTACGAATCCGCTACTTCCTTGATTACGACTATGGTTACGACGACCCCGGTGGTTCACGCCTTCCAGTAATTTACGGCCTGAAGATTACCCGCCGAGTCGCACTCCTACTTACACATCACTACCCAGGTAGCGATAAAATGGAACGAGTTGGACTGATGATTATCGCCAAGCCAGACGCCCACAAATGGGGCACTGATATCGGACAACGTGAGGTAACAATTTTCTGAGCAACATGGCAAAAGAACTGTTGAAGTGGAAGGTCAGGGTATGTTACTCGGTATTGCTACCACGAGGACACCGAGACTTGGCACTCAAGAAAGCAAGAAACGGAAATCGAAATGTCATTCAGAATCTATCAACATGCAAATCTATAACCCCAAATGATGCAGCCTCCCGAAAATGTCCCTCCTCTCAACTCCAAAAAAGTGTCGTGAAGTCCGAGTCGTGAAGTCGTGAAAGATACCCACGCGTAACCCCCGAATAAAGCCCCCTTCGTAAGCTCCATCTGTCTTCGATATCTGCATGCATGACTTTTGATAAGACCAAAACTCCGGAGCAAGAACGCGAACTGGTGTCCCGGGAGATGTGCCAGTGAAAAAAGGGGAAAAAAGGAAGAAAGCTACATGTACGTATGCTTATAGTTGAAGGCCGGCCACCCAAAGTCCTTCCCTGCATATTTGCCGAATGCATTGTGTTTGCTGTATGCCGTCCACATTCAGGGTGGGAAGACACATGGTTGATTTTGGTCGGCCGTCGTCTCCGAAACATCGTAAGGAAGCTAGTGGCGTTTTCGTCCAGCGTGAGTTTGGCAGGAGAAAGAAATTCATCCCCACGTGGTAACCGCCCTCCGCCCCCCACAGCCGGATTCGTCTTCGAGCCGTGCTCTTTCTCGATGCAAACATGCCATGTCTAGGAGTACAGTGTGGCCGTGGCCGTGGGTTCGTGAGCTAGTCCGGATACATACTCGTCGAGAAGCTTTGCTTGAGAAAGAACCTTCTTGGACGCAATGAGATGGCAGAGCGAGGCTGGGGGGAGCCAGTGGGAAAATGCGTAAAATGCGACGGGGGGTTTCGTCGTGAGACCGTCAGACCAACGCGTGCTGTGATCGGCAGGTATGACGCACCTGAGGAGGGGCGAGGCGCTGGCCTCGTGGGCGTTGACGCCGGGTATGCGCTGCCACTGCCCCCATTTCATGCATGCTCCAAAGCGCCACCCCCCTCCCCCTGGACGAGTGTCTGGACTCCGAAGGAAGCGGCAACTGGCGAGTCCAGGGCCTACACATCTTTCCCCGTGTTAGTGTATCGGCTCTGCATGACCGCAGGTTGCCAGGTCTACTGACTCAAGATTCAAGGTTGTTGGCGAGGTAAGTATCGCTCGAGCTTCCCCCCCCCCCCCCCCCAAAAAAAAAAAAAAATAATCATGGAAGGACATAGCAAATGAAGAAGACGCTGCCTGCTGCCCTGTGAAGCGTTCCATATCCAAGACCTATGTAATCCGGCTAGCTCTGGATGAGACGTGCTTGGAGATCTTTTTCTTGCTTGCGTTCTTGCAGATGGGACGAGTAGCCATTTCGTAGTGCCCACTGACCCCACTCCAGGTTGAGCTCTCTTTTGACACGCTATACTTTGTATGACCGCCGCCGATTGCGAGACTGTGTCGCCTGCCGAAAATGCTTGTGAAGCTGATCTGTTGTGCCCGCTTAGCCCAGCCTATTCCCCCTGCGTATGCCCCAATGTACTTGGATACCGTATTTTCTACCACGCCGAATTGCTGGAGAAAAGGCGTCCGTTGGTGTGGGATCAACGCGTTGTCTCTCCGGGGGAGGGCAGATCTTGATGCCAGGTACTTGGCTTTGCTGGTACGGCAGCAACTGCTCGTTCCCCTTCGTTCGATGTATTGGTCGCATCGTTGTGCCTAGCAAGGGATCCAGCCAAAAGTTGGGACCGCGTCGTGTGCCGGGGAGCAATCGCTTTTTCGAAAAGAAAAGAAAACCAGCCCCCCAAAAAAAGCCCAAAGAACGAAAACCGGACGCGGCCAAAAAATCGGATGTCTTTGGTGCACTGCTGCTTTGACGCATGGCGTATATCGAGAGAAGGCAAAACGGACGAATATCGTCACCCAAAAAAAAACGGGAAAAAGAGCCCCAAAAAAAAAGGGGGGGCAAGGACCTCGCTGTGCGCGGGCGAGGGCATCTACGAGTGGTGGTATGGGGGCGGTTGGTGTCGGGCGTGGTAGGGGGGCGGGCGGTCCGGTGTGTATGCTATGACGAGTTCAAGTTAGCTGTCTTCTTCGGAAGATGTGTACGTAGGTATGTAAGATTCAAAAACTGGGCGGAGATGTGTGAGGAGGGGTAGCCGGCGCGGGGACAGCCGGGACAGCACCGCAGGTTAGAGCAGGGGAAGGTGCAAGGAAATGCGAGGCGCTTGGCTGTTTTTGTGTTGGCAACCTCTACAACCAGTTTCAAATGCGCCTTGGTCTCTTCTCATGGTCGTTGAGGCCACGCTGGCTGGCTGGTGAAACATTTCTTTGAGGTAATTTGTGGTGCTTCCTGTGGAGGGGTCCTAAAGACCTGCTATGGGTCTGTCCTTCCCGACTTTTACCGCCTCGACCAGGCCTGCAGGGACATGTTTATGACGCTCTCCGGCTACCCAAGGCAAACAGAAGAGATTTGGGTTCAAAGGTGAAGGTAACGCAGCTGATATGACGAATAGTGGCAGGATGACAAGTAAAGGCGAGAAAATAGTAGCATGTGTGGAAGTTTGCTTACCGGGCGGAGGGGCTTGCATGTTGTCCAGTTCGACGTTCTCGGCTGGCTCGATAGGCTGCGTCCGCTTGAGTGCTGCCGTGGCGAGCATCACGGCCACCAGAGCGAGGCCAACGAGTGCGACGACAGCAGCGCCGCCGGGAGATATTCCCGTGTCTTCAGCCTGGAAAACACTTAGCATGCTAGTCGATGACATATCGAGAATGATTGCGTCTGAGGCTGTCGTACTTACCATTCTTAACAGACCGATTGTAGACTTTTCTTCAGCGTGATGAGATTCTCAGGTTAGCGCACCACGAAGATGGTATTCGGGGGGTGCATTAAAATCCAGGTGCACGGTAACTTACGTTTTGGGTACAAACAAATTGGGAGACGATTTCTTGATCCACAGTCCGTTGGTCGCGGGAAAAGGTCAGTGGCTGGAAGGTTGACGGGAGGAAGGTGTGCGAGGAAGGAGGTGCAACCGCGGGGAGTATTCAAGGGGAGAAGCTCGGGTGGGTGTGGGTCCCTGGTCTGCTTTCAAGGTCAAAGGCCAGCTGCTGCGTATTGTACCTAGAGTCGGGGAGGTGTGATTACGCTCAGGAAACCTCTTACTGCGTTTTCAGATGACCGTCAAGCTGCGAGCGTGGCTCACGCAACGCCTACAAACGGAGGAAGGAATCTTCTTTGGCATTCGGCTGAGTCACACAAGCAGCTCGTGGTAGGGCAGGGCAGATGTCATCCATTGATTGACCAGCTCTTTGTTGCTCGCCTTTGAGTCTAAACCGCCCGACCTGACAACACATGCAACCACACAATGCCCGCTTTACGAGAGCATGTTGATGAAAGAGCTCGTCACCACCCGCCGCCTATCCATGAGCTCTGTAAGCAAAATTACTTCTTTATCTTCCCCCAGGATCTTCCCCCGGGCCTTATTTCTCTGCAGCGTGTTTCTCCTTGGTTTCTTTCTCTGGCTTCCCGCGTTGTCAAGAGTTGGGAAGCTTTGTCAGAGCGAATGTTCTAATCGCGCCAGCGACTTCCAGCGGCAGCGTCGCCCAGCCCACCCTATTCGACCGGTATGTGTTCCCTTCAATACATCATACCTCATCTTTTACGGTTTTCAGCCTCAATTGCTTGTTTAACAAAGCCAGATCATTATTATGGACTGACGATTGAAGATGGCCTTTTCTCGCGACCCCCCTTTCTCAGCTTCGTCCGCAAGTGAAAGCCTGACGGACACAGCCTCAACAAAAGTGACGCGGCAAACAAGAGTACGTTTGAAGAGACGGAAAGAATACACTGTTAGACTCTAGGAGAGGCGGATTTGTCGCGGGCTTACGTGATTTGATTCTCGTGCGGGCGGCGGCCAGAGATCTGCCAGATCATCCCCTCTGAATTGCGCATCAATGTCCAACACCGCCAAGACCAATATTTACACGTTGCTATGGCCACCTGCAGTCATCGAAATTCGACACAAGGCTGTGCTTCACCTGGCTGTTTCCAGCATCGCGGAGGCTTGGTAGAGCGCGTGACACGGTTGCGTGGCTCCAAAGACGCTGAGTTCGACTGCGGGTTGAAGAAGAAAGAAGGGGGAAGGTGCCGTCAACTCCAACCGAGTCAAAAACGTCACGCAATCTGTGCACCTACGTGATTACGCACGCCTGCTGGCTATTGGCTTGCTTAGTTTCAGAGTCGAGCCCTTTTCACAGCCCATCCTCCGCTTGAAAGGAGGGCAGCAGTGGCCCGTGTTGCAATATGACCATCTCTGCTTTGTGCCTCTCTACTTTATTCCCTGACTTTGTTGACAGAGGCTCAAGCAGACCATTACTTGCTGTCAAAAAGACTCAATGAAACATTGAGAAACAATGAAGACTGTAGGTACTTGTATTTATTATAAAAGGCCGTCCCTACTTATGACGGACTGACCCGAGATTCATTCCTCCCTTCACCATTCTACGACGGTCATCTTGTCTCACGAACTTCTTGAGCCGACAAAGTACGATCCGAATTCTCCACGACAACTCCAACGACACTTTAGCGACGACGCGGGGGGCTTACATCACCGGGGCTTACCACATCGCCTGTGGATAGATAACAGAGGGTGCATCACTCTCTCCTCGCGGTCCTCCGACAATCACCCTGCGCGGTAAGCTCAATAGACTGGGAAAGTACGGTAGAAGCGAACTAGGTATTCCCCCATTTTCCAGCCCAAGTCGATTTCGGCCGTCCCTGTTGTCTTGTTGTATGTTGTATGTTGGCTAACCTCTGCTTGTGTGTCTTGCTTCTACATGACATGTAGTCTTTTGTCTGTGGTTTGTTACGTGTATAATATTCTACATACTATTTGTCCTTTGTGGTTAGACTAGCAATGACCGAAAACCGGATCTCCGCTGCCGATTTCGAGGAACTGGTGACCAAGGGCCGCGAACTCTACGCGCAGCTCCTCGACAGCATCCAGGCCAGAGGATATACACATGTCCAACCGCCGAGGATCGCGCCGCGATATGTCGCCGAACTTGGCCAACCGAAGACGCTAGATATACCCCTATTTCGCGACAAGGAGGTCAAATACAAAGCGGGCCAGCCCAGGGATGAGTACATTCAGGTTCAGGTGGAAAACGGAGGGCCCAGCCGCCACAGCGACGGCTCCAAGCCCTACGAACACTACATCCATAAAGATGGCCGAGCTATCTTGTCCACATTGATGTCCAAGGGCGAAGACCGGTATTTCTATACCGGTCAGCGGATGTACTGGTCCGATCTTATGGCGGTGTCGGTTTCCCGGGTCATGGCCGCTCATGGAGGCAATGCGAAGGCGCTGGAGACAATTTGGATGGTGAAGATCCTTAATAACACGACGACGGGGGCGGTCCTCGAAGAACTGGAACGTCGCCGACGTGAGCGGGGACCCATCTGGTGGGAACTTTGCGCTGACGACGACGGTTTTTTCGCCTTGCTGGGGACCGACCACGGGAAGGGATCGGCGAGAATGTTGGCCACCTACCCGAAGATGTTCGGTAGGAAGACCATCTCTAGGGTAGGGGTATTCAAGAAGAACCTCTGCTGGTTCGTAGAAGAAGCGGCAGTCCCGGAGCCGAGAGCCGCGGCGCCCGAAGTGCCGTCAAAGCTGTCGCGTAAAGAGCGGCGGAAAAAGAAGAAGAGCTTGTCCCAAGCTTCCGAGGGACAAGCCGCCTGATTGTTTTGCACGCCAAATCCTACCGACCGACTGGTTGGTCATCTTCCGGGGCCAACCAAGAGCTTGCGTACCGACCCGGGATGTCGTCAAACTCGTCCGCCATCCCCTGACACAGGATCGGTGCCGTCATGGTCCGGGGAAGAAAATACCTGGGCCGGTATTAGGGGCCATTCGCGCCCGAGCGCTCGCCACTCTCGGAACACCACCGCCTACGTATTTCAGTCAATGCCAATTGAGGTGTCCTGTCCACCACTTCAGGGATACCGACAACTTACGGTACACCAAGCCTACATAGGTTGTTGTCGCGGGGGTCACGTGTGGCCAAGCGTGCCATCCCACGTGCTAAGTCATGTGCGGTTACAACCATGGGTGCGCCCCATACAGGGCGCTCCCCACACAGATTACTCAGCTCTCTTGCTATGTAATATATATACTGCGAGCCTCGCACACTCTCTTTTGTATCAATCAAGGAACTCTGTTCAACCAATCCGTAGCGCTCTTCTCGCGGGAAGTCCACTTTGCAGCTCCCGCTTCTGCGTGACAGTTGTCTTACTCTTCACTCTGGTCGCATCTGCACTTTTGCTCATCAACGTTGCTCGCTCCCGCGTGACACTTTTCCATCCCGATCGGATTGCCTTTAATACCGGGATAATACGATCTCGTTGGGCCCGTTACAGTCTCTTTGTCGCCATCTTAGGATGAAACCCCAGGCGTCGCTCCGGTCATCCTCATCCGGAAGCAAAAGCGTCACGACATCATGTTCTGCCTTTGCCACTAGTCGGAAGCGAAGTCTTGTACCCTGACCACCATGGCATATCGATAAGCACAAGCACATCATCGGTCACGGCTTTATTGGCCTCCGTCTACGCTGGCTTGGCGGCTGGCCACCCATGCTAGACACAGTTCTCAACGCCCACAATGCACAAAGGTGGCAGTCAATTGCGTTGGAGTTGCATAAAGTGACTGTGCTGTGAATTCGACCCATCCTCTGCGCTGATTTAAGCCTCTGTATCTTTCCAACTTGCACTCACTCACTTCTCGTTCCATACGTAACTCACTCCCGCACAAGTCCTCACACCCGCACTTCCTTTTCGACAACTGCAGGTCAGAACTGTCTGTCCTGAGTTTAAACCTTCATTTTTGGCTATTAGGCAAGACTAACCTCCATGGCGGGGATACTAGTGCCCGACGAAGGGGCGGGGATACGAGTGCCCGTCGAAGCGCAGGACTCGTACATCGCCGATCGCTTTCCCGTGGAGAGACGGCCGCTCTCGCGAGATGAAATTCTACACTATCTTCGAGGCGTGCAGGAGGCGAGACACCGGGCGCGGCTCTTTGACCAATCGGCGGACATGTTACACGTGAGGCACTTCAGGCCTAGCGCGACCGAGTTCAACCAGCCGGGGTGTCTCTTGCATGAGGCGCACCACTACTGCAACCGAACTGCGCCCATCTACCTCCTCGAGCGACCGTGGGAACAGCGTCGGCGTTTAGTGGAGCTGTTCCTGCACGTGCTCGAAAACTACCTCTACCATAAATGGTTCCGCCCCTACCGGAGCGAGATCGAGTACGGGCAGTTCCTCGCCGCGGTCATCTACCCGAAGCCGATCGAGTCCCTCCCGGCGCGGGAGAGGTGCTCGCGGCCCGTGGTCGACTTGATCAGGGCCATGCATAGCCACACTTGCACCAAGGTCCTGGCGGCGCAGGACCGCGTCAGGACTGGCGGCACGGGAGCTCTGGCCGAGCTGATGTCCTGGTCCTCGGCGGACCCGGGAGATCAAGCCAGGCTGACGCACCTGACCTCGCGGGAACCGGAGCAGCACGTGCGCGATCTGGACTTCTTCATCCTGCAGCCCGTCTTCCGCGCCGTCGCCGTCGCCGCCCGGACGCGCGACTACGAAGGCGAGAACCGCAGCGAGCTCGGGCGCGTCCCCGTCCTCGTCGTGCGCACCGGCGTCGAGGAGGGGCTCAGCGCGCCCATCGACCTGGACGCGATTCCCGAGGACAAGAGGAAGGGCGTCGTGACCGAGGATGGTGGCCCGGACGGGAAGATACTCCTGTCGGCTGTCGAGACCGACCTGGACACGGCGGTCGCCTTCCTGATGGGCCTGGAACAGCGCGAGATCGCGGCCTTCGGCCTCCGGCCGGACCCCGTCGAGTCCACGAGGAACCTGGAGAGCGGCTTCACCGAGCTCACGCGCGAGGATGTCCTACTCATAGCCGACCGGCTCGGGTGGGACGCGGAAGCATGGCCGCCGCCGGAAGGGCCGAGCTCGACGTGGGTCGACACGGAGATATATACGACGTGGTCCGGACTGGGCGCCGAGGCGGACGACGTATACGATGCGACCACGGCAACCCCCAAGCGGGAATGTGCGGAAGAGGAATATGAAGCGAGATATTTGGCCCGGCAGCTACCGGGACGTGACCTCACATTCTGGGACGACGACGACGACTCGAAGTTGGTGGACGAGCTACTTTAGGAGGTAGGCCTAGCATGAGCCCCCCCCTTCCCCCTCCCTTGGGCCTACTGATTCAGTGGCTGCCTACTAGTAGGTATGTACGCATGGAAACGGTTCCCGCAAGAGTCGATTGTGTCACGGACTGCATGACACTGCCTGCAGCCGTCTTTGTAACGAGGTATAACCTTGGCGTGTGTTGGTATAGATAAAGACTGAATAAAAGAGAGCGGTTGGCCAGGAATATATGCCGAAAGAAGAAAGGAGAGTCTTGTGTAATCACTCGTGGTGGGTACATGTAGTTGGTAGGGAGATTGTCGGTTCCAGGGTGTGCCACTGTGTGCTCGGGCAGCCAGTCCCAAGAACGTTTCCCTTGTACACGTGATTCCATGCCTGGCAGGTGACTAGCCATGGGGCGTTTTGAGTGATCAGCCAGGTGTCAAAGAAAGGAGATGAGGTGGAAAGGTTCAAAAGTAGGTGTGGTCAACATGCACGCGTCCTGGGCTCACGTTGATTGAGCGGCGTTGTGCAGAATTAGGCCTGCATATCACCGTATAACGAATGGTGCTTGACTCAGTTGGCGCTGAGCCTTAAAAATGTTCCAGCTTCACCGTTTAAACCTACTTGTCTGGTATCATTGGCTGATATTTCAACGGCTTTCCCTGTCTCAAAGTGCCCAATGACCAGCGGAGCTATGTTATGACATGAGGCTTTTTATCTGGTTCGATATGATCGGTGGAGGCCATCTAACCAGAAGTCGAAGTGAAAACAGCCAGCCGAACGCAAAAGTGGGAGTGGTTGGTTCGAAACTGAGTTTCCGTGATCTTCTTTGGCTTTCTCTTGGAGTTTGCCAGCCAGCTTTTGTCTGCAGTTAGCCTCCGTTTGCTAGCTGTATTCTGCACGTGTTATTGGGCATGTTCTAGCATCCCCCCTGTGCGGTTCTGCCAGGATCCGACGGGACCCGGGACCCGGCGGGCAAACGGTTGACCGGCTGCATTCGTATCTATGGATGAGCTTGCTCGGAATAGCTTCAAGATCGGCGTGTGCTTACGTGGAGGGTTACACACAACATGGATGAGCGCATGGGTTTGGTGAATGGGTTCGGCCCTGACCCTGTCAAGCGTCGAAGAACGGTGAACTGAATGCCAGCCCTGCCTGAGGCCACTCTGTGGTGCCGTTTGCTTTCCTGTCCACTGGTTGTGCATAAAAGACTGGAGGACCCATCCGCTCTCCTCTCCAACTTCATCCATCTTTTCATCACCATCCTCCTCGTCGTCCAGTCAACCCTTGTCCTGCTTATCCACATCCTCAACATCGACAAGCAAAATGGCTTCATTCATGGCAAAGCCTGGTGCATTCCCGTGGACATATGCATCTCCTGAACGGTATGATGTCTCTCCCTGCATCGATCTATCTCCAGCAGCAGTCTCTAAACATGCAGTGCCAGTTCCCCATATGATCCCGAGGTCTACAACTCGCTTCCGAACCTCCTCGTCGCGTATGGGCAGTTGGCGGATCTGGGCGCGATGACCGCTACTATCCCCGCCGCCCTTGGCCCCATCCGCGACCTTTTCCTGAAGCACAAGGTCTGCAACGACGTGGGGATCGCCTTGCTGCACAACCATTTCCGGATCCGCCCGACGGAGCGACTGGTGGACTTCCGCAACATCTCGGCGCCGTGGGACGTGGGCAACGACACCGACGCCGTCGTCAGCAAGTACGGCCGACTCATCTTGCCACGATCGTTCCGGCTCTTTCGGGGGGCCTTCATGCCCTACGAATTCGAGTTCTCGGATGAGACCTCGCCCCGGCAGATGAACGTCACCAGGGAGTTCCTGAACGAGCTCAGCACCCTGCTGTATCAGTCCAGACTCGACCAGATAGTGGGCCTCAGGCTCTTGGACAGATACGACTCGGAACTCACCGTCGAGGTCACCGAAGGCAACATGAACATCATGCTGCCGCGCGGGACCATCCCCGACACCCAGTTGATTCCGGCGCTTTGGGTCTTTGGCGAGGATGAGCGCAACAACAGGTGCCCCGTGGTCTGCAGCGTGGATGCGGGAGGATCCCACGTCAAAACAAGACATGTAAACGACAAACCTGACGACGCAGCTCAGGCCATCATCTTGAACGTACCTTGCTTGGCTCAGATACAACTGCTGTAGAATAGTGTCTGCCGCAGCCTGAGTCTCTCAATGTCGGGTTTCGGGTTCTTTGCTTAGGTTGTTTGCGGTCATGTAGTATGTTCTAGGTCAGGTACACACAGAGAATTGAGCAGCGTGGAACCGTCTTGCGGTCACCGAAGGAGTGTCTCGGTCTACCAGCCGGTGCCGTACTTTATTTGCATCTGGGAAATTAGAATGCCTCAAACCGGCGCCATCAATCTTTCCGAAGTCTCCATCTCGGACGCAAAAAGTCTCGCGCGACATGTCGACATCCCCGCGCATTTAAACAGTCCACTGCGCCGTGTCATGTTTCCTGGGTTTGACTCATTCTCGGACAGTCAAAGGGAGGAGGTTCTCCGCTGGACTGCCGACGCGCTAGAAGAAGACGCCTTCGCGGAACCACGATCTGCCATCTTTCTCGAGGCGTCGCTGTCGTCGTCCTGTCGGGATGTGCGGGTGGGTGATCAGCGAGGCTAATATTGAAACGAACAAGCAGACGGAAACGAACAAGCAAAGGAAAGGGACAGAGACAGGGACAGGGAGAAAGAGGAAATGGGTACCGGCGACACTAGACTGGGATGCATGGACGGCGCTGTCACAGCGGTTGCGGGCGGAGCGCGAGCGTGTGCTGTCGGGACTTGATAAAATCTGCCGTAAGTGCCTCAACACACAATTTACAAGAGACCTAAAAAATGGTAATGTGTGAGTACCTAGGTCTGACGTCTATGTCGGTGGCCCCGGACTATCAGAGACGAGGGATCGGGCCGATGATGATGCAGCGCATCTGCCAAGACATGGACAGAGACAGAAGATATGGATACGTCCTCGCGGCGCCGGAGGCAGTAAAGCTGTATGCCAAGTTTGGGTTCGACATTGTTGGCAAGGTCGAGACGCCTTACGGGGACATCACTAGCATGCTTCGGCAGCCAGTGCCCATGGATAATCTCAAGGGAGAACTTTAAACTCTTGCTCCGTGAACCCTGATAATTTCATACTGAAGTTAGAAATGCCTCAGGCTCTTATAGAACAACGTTGAAGCATAAAAGCCGTTACGAAAAGGATATCTAAACAAAAGGAATTATCTAAGAAGAGTAAGCCAATAAGCTAAAGGTAATGTACCTGTATCCATTAAAGTTGTCGTATTTGACCATGACCATCATCACTCCAACAACGGGCCCCGCCCCTGCGCCTTGAGCTCCCCGCCCTTGCCACCATACTCGGTGGGCAGCTTCTCCCCGAGCCCCTTGATCTTGCTGCTTTCTGCAAGCTCCTTGGCCAGGTTTGCACCGTTGCTCATAGGATGAAACTTCTTGATGGTCTTGGGCGCGACAAAGAGCTTCATAAACGTGTACATGAACCCCATGATGGCGGGCACGTTCACAAAGAACTTTTCCTTGAGCAGCTCCGGATAGTTTTGCGCAAACACCTTGATCGTCTCGCTGCTGGCCGCCTTGACCTGCGCCGACTGGCGCAGAAAACTGACGGATTTGTAGTCGTGCACCTGGAAGATCTTGTACGGGTCGTAATCCGCCGTTATCTGCTTCGTCGCGCCTGAAATATTCAACTCCTGAAGGGCTTGCTCCATCAACGCCACCCGCCATTCAATGAACCTTTTTTATCTCTGTCAGTTAACCACCCCCCACAGGAAGGAAGATTGACGGGAGAGAGAGGGGTAGGGGGGTAAAGCTTACTCAGAGAGGTTGCCAAACGTCTCGTCCATGGACTTGACTTGGCCATAGATATTCCAGGTAAAGACCTCCTTGCCCTCAGGCTCGGTAGCATCATCTGCATCGTCGGCAGTGTAGGTGGTCACAAACCCCAGCCCTTCGAACTTCGATCTGCTGTAGGCCTTCTTGACCAACTCGAGAGGTCTAGTCCTGGCGCGCCATTCCAACGTCTTGGTCAGCTGGTCCTTGGCCTTGACCATGTCGCCGTCATTCGCATTCAGATATTTCTGGAACACGATCTGACTGGGAACGTGCGTGGTCGGGTCACTGAGGGTAACGCCCCAGATCTCGGGGTGGCCCGAGGCTTTGGCGGTTGCCCAGAGCTGCGCGATTGGTGTTTGCTCCTCCGCAGGGCTCAACTCCGCCGGTTTATCAGCGGCGGGAGTGGGTGCAGCGGGGGCATCGGCCGGAGCTGCAGCCGCGGGTGCTTCTGCCTCCGGGGCAGTTGGAGGTGCAGCAGCAGCAGCAGCCTCGGGCGCAGGCGGATGTGCTTGAACAGCAGCTTCAGGTTCGCCGGTTGCTGCTGCAGGAGCAGGTGCTGAAGAAGGACTCGTTTTATCTGCAGCTGCCGCGGCTTCTGCAACAGCAAGCTCAGTCTGCGGAGCGGCGCTATTCGCAGCCTCAACGGCAGCAGCTAGCTCGGTAGGTTTTGAATCTGGTTCGCTCATTTTCTTTTTGTTTGTGTCTCACGGTTGTGTTACGAAAACACCTCGCGAGGGAGAAATCGAGAGTGGTGAGTCGGTGAAGCAACGCGAGCAAGTTAGAAAATAATGTGAAGATCAGATAAGATGGCGCGCTAATGCCGGGACTTCGGAACTAAACCCTATCAGCAGCCAACCCCCACAAGGGCAGCAGGGGTAAAGCTATGGATGGTCCGTCGGGGATACGACGGCGTGCTCATGTCGGCAAATATGAATGGTGAACCGCAACTAGGTACACATCTACCTGAGACAAGCTTAGCTCCTGGATTTGGCAGCAGACCGATTGGAGGGTAACGAGATAATAAAAATGTGAGGAAAAAGGAAAGAATGTCGGAACATAATTGCCATCAATGGGATTGGTAAAAAACACAACACCAATCTCATCTCGGAGCAAGGGATGCATCAGAAGGGAGTCGAACCCCTGCCTCAACCTTGGAAGGGTTGAATCCTAACCGTTAGACCACTGATGCTTATTGTTGATTTAGCGCTGCGCAGTCTTGTTCCAGTAGGGGCGCTGAAAGCACTTCACTTTTCCTTCACATCTTCGCATCACTTCAGCCAGATGCATGTTTGGCAGCCCGCATACACCATAATCGGCGCTTGCGCATGAACAAGCTCAACTCATCGAGAATACTGCGCTCAATTCATAATCGAGACAATTGGCAATTCAGTCCAAGCGAAAAGTTCATGGGTATGTATCTGACTTTATGTCTTTTGTACGGAGTAGACCTGCTGTGGATTGAGAACGGTGTGTGGCGAGGTGGCAGGGATGTCGATTTGCTGACAAGATTGTTGAGATCAATGCCAGCTGCGAGCCTGCGAGGCATGGCATCAGGACACAACTTTCAATTCACTTGCTTCCTATGGAAGCGCCCAACTCATCGCACTTTATCTTACAGGGTGCTTTCGAACCATGCCTCTTCTCCAACCGCAAGGCCGTTTCCGAGTAAACTTGCTCGCGCAGGACAACCGACAAAGATACCGCGAGCTTAACACCTGCAGGTCCCTGATCCCTAGGTACTGGATCCCAGTTCAACTCCATGGTCAGAATGTATTAGGTCATTAGGGTGTGCATTGTGAGGAAAAACTCCAAAGCTTTCTCCCGCCCCTTCCCCAACACCGACAGCGCGCCGCCACGCTCTAGGCATTAAGCTTTCCGATCAAACTGGTGTCATTCCCTTGAGACCGTTAGCCACACGTCAGCTCAAAAAGTACAGGGAAGACTTACTAAAGACGACGTCGATCTTCCCACCGTAATTCCATCCCTGGCACCCTCCAGTCGGATTACCATCCTTATCCCTACCCACCTCCGCACCTGGCCCTTCGCAGTTGACCAGCTGATAAGTGCCTGTTTTCCCACACGAATTGCCCGTGATACACTCGTAAGCGCACGTGTTCAGGTTTGACAGACAGCCAGCCGGAGTCTTAATCGTCATTTGACTGCCCCCCATGTTAACCAGCCTCGATACATCCGTCGTGGCCGATGCGCCAGTACTGAACTCGCCAAAGGTATTGTAAATCTGACCGAACGATGATAGAGGCGTCCGGTAATCTTCGAGTGCGGCCCAGGCGCCGGCGATGTCGTTGACCATGGAAATAGCGACAGCGTCGCCTGTTTGGGGCAGGGAGTAGCTGATTTGGGGAATGCGAATGTTCATGAACGAGGCCTGGTAATCCAACGGGGCAGCGTACCACATAATCAAGATGATTGGGTAGCCGGCGCCGTTTATGAAGGTGAAGACATTTGGTCCGTCGGTGCCGATCCAGATGAGGCCGTTGTTAGTGAGAGAATTGCGGCCCAGACCAGCGAAGCCGATGCTCGCCATGTACGCGCAGTCTTCGGAGGTTAGACCATAGGTGGGAGTTGTGCCCGTAACGCATGTGAATGCCTGAGATTCAATTCCCCGAAGAGAAGGAGGCGCGGGGTCGTTGTTGGTGCTAGTGTTTCTCGAGGTGCTAGGACATGTCAGACTTCCCCGAGATTCAAGCTGTCCGAGGCTGAAAAGGGTACGGAGGACTTGCTTGGGGACATGGGATGCCACGCTTGGCGGCTTTTCGTCAGAAACTAAAGACTGAATTCCACCCTCTCCCCCCAGGTTCGGCACCGCGATCGCGCCCACAAGAGCGACGAGGCCTAGAAGCTGCATGATGTCAAGGCTAGGTATCTTCATCCCGTCTCGAATCCTATCTGGAAGTAAAGACCTGCATTTCTAGGTACTCATTTCGTCGTGCGCGCTAGACTCGAGGTATCACGGTGATGAGCTGTAGGTGCGACAGTGACATGGCGGACGGAAGATTACAGAATCTTTTCGGCGAAGTCACCTGCGTACGTGGCAGGCCCGGCGACTTGGTAAAGTCCTTGACCTGCGCCGGCAGAGGTGACGAAACGAGACTGATGAGGGCGACTGATTGTGCGATGGTCGAAGTTTGCGAAAGACGACGCGCCGCGACAGGCCGGGAGCGGAAGCACAGATCATCAGGAGTCGGTCGTGCCTTCCCTATTCCAGCGTAAAGGTCGACATCGTCACTGCATGATCGATGCTTCGGAGATTAATCGGCCTTTGCCACGTCCAGTATTACATCATTGAGGTCACAGGGCATGCTGAGCGCAAAGAAGAGATCACCGTCGAGCTTGGGCCGACGGGCTAAGTATTTCAAAGATGACAAGTACAAAGAAGCTAAGTAGAATTGAATATTTTCTTCCGATCATCGCGCAGTTCAACTATCGCACAAGCACACCTTGTTCCCAACGAGCCGCCGTTCTGACTTTGGTAGAGCGTCCTCCAGCAAGTGACACCCTTTGACAATACAGTTTGCGATCAGGCAGCGAAGCGCTTCGACGGTCCCTTACCCTTGCCCTTAGCAGGCGGGGCGCCTCCCGGACCACCCCCAGGACCACCCGGACCGCCGGGACCGCCAGGACCGCCAGGAGCACCACCAGGACCAGCTGGTCCCGGACCAGCGGGTCCAGTAGGTCCAGCAGGCTGAGTTGGAGTCGGTCCCTGAGGACCCGGGGGCGGAGGAGGCGGAGCGTCACGAGCCATCTTGGATGGCCCCTTGCCTCCTTTGCCCTTTGCCGGCGGCTGTGCCCCTCCAGGGCCTGCAGGTCCTCCGGGACCACCAGGGGAACCACCCGGACCCGCAGGCCCAGTTGGTCCAGCCGGAGGGCCAGCTGGGGTCGGGGTAGCCGGCGGAGGAGGAGCATGCGGAGTAGGAGTTGGAGGGCCCTGGGGAGGTCCCTGGGAAGGAGGAGGCGGGGGCGGAGGGGCGTCGCGGGCAAGTCTCGAGGGTCCCTTGCCCTTTCCACCACCCTTGCCCTTACCCTTTCCCTTTGCTGGGGGCGGTCCCTCTGGGCCCTCGGGGCCAGCTGGCGGGGGAGGCGGGGGAGGAGGGGGACCGTCACGGCGGGAAGGTCCTTTGCCCTTGCCATCGCCTTTGCCCTTGCCGTCTCCCTTGCCCTTGGCTGGGGGAGGACTACCGGGACCCTCAGGGCCACCGGGACCGCCTGGGCCAGCCGGACCAGCTGGAGGAGGGGGTGGGGGCGGAGGAGCGTCACGGGCCAGGGCCTGGGCAGCATCGTTGTTGTTGTCAGCTGCCACAGCGCCCAGGGCACCGCTGGCCATGGCGGCCATGAAGATAAAGTCGAAGAACTTCATGTTGATGGCTATGTATTTCTCGTTGTGGAGACTTGTTTGTTTGGCTGAAAGAGCGGCTGTTCGGTGTCTGGTGAGTGCCGGAAAAGTTATGGGAACAAGCAAAGGTGGTGAGAGGACCTCTATTTATCTTTTTATGATTTCTTCGTACATCTGCCTTTGGCCGATTAGTAACTTCAATCTCTGTACCTGGTAGGTAGGCGCTCATACGATCACGTATCTCACCGAAGCTCTCCAAAGTGTCTCTGGATTTAGCCTGTTTGGTCCTGCGTTGCTCATCACCACTTTGTTACCGCATCGTGCGTTGAGGGCGTCGACGAGAATAAAGGAGTTACGTTGCAAACCAGCATCAAGGGTCCTTCAGTATGGCCTGGCAAAAGTCTATTTGATTCAAGAATTGCGTAAGTCGATGTGATGTTTTCTATAAAGTTTACCCAGGAGTTGATGTATTGAAGTGCATTCTTATTAATCTCGAGCCGCTTGATGTGGGGTAGTTCCGAGCTCCTCACGCCCACAACCGGGCCATATGGAAGCCATGCTGCGTACCGACGCGCCTGAAGCAATATACCTAGTCATTTTATCAGATTGCTGGTCTTCGTCATATGCGCTATACCGCACGCCAGGAACCAGGCGTCGGTACGTGTAGATCGATCCCAAAATATCTCCCGTTCTGCCCACATCCCGAACTCTTTTGGAAATCGTTATTGAGAGCTTATTGAGCCACGGGTCGCGCTCCGTTGATCGAGCATTCTAGTCCTTCGGGAATGTGGGTCGCTGGATCACGCCCTCGTACGTAAGATTGATATGAAGTTGTCGCGTCTCGACCCCTTGGGCTAGACGCATTGGGAGTCGGTTGCAGAAATTGTGTTTGTCTCTTTATGCAACGTATGCCTCAAAAAAACCGGTCTGGAACATCATGATGACAAGGTGATGATTGCCGATGCCGTGATCCCTGAAGGTGTAGCCATCGGGGTACACGACATGATGCTGTCCTCGAACCATCAAGTGTTGTAGCAACGGTGAACTGGTAGGAATTCTGACTGCTCCTGCAAGGTACTGGGACTTTCGTGACGTTGCGTATAATCCATCAGGCTCTGGAGTCATGTCCCCATTGGGATCGGCGTCGGTAGATGTTTGACAGTGGACATCTGTCTGTATGGAGATCTCTCTGAAGACCTAATCTGATAGACCCTGTTGAGCCTATCGAGGTGCGAGAAGATGCGGGGGAATCTACCAGTTCAGCTCTTGCGGCATGTTGAGAATACCTACGCAAGGCAATCTGCCGAACCGTCTCCTTGCCAACTGCCCCACACATTGGCTACCTAAGTTTTCAGCCTTTCCGCCCCGTCTCCGACAGTTGATAGTTGCTCCCATTGGGCCATGATAATGCCTGCGAGAAGATGCACATACTGGACGAGCCGGTGCCTGCCGGCGTCAGACTGGTGATGAGTGTGGGAATGGATGCGGATGATGTTACTTAATAATATTAGCTATGGAGGAGGTAAAGCTCGCAGTAAATCATTTCTTCTCCTGCCTGACGTACTGTTCAACACCGGTAAGATCAATCCCCCTCTGCCCGTTCAGCGTCTCTGCCCGGTCCCACGAAACCCCAACCCCAGCAGCAAAGGTATTTTGGTATTTGAGCATCATATTATCCGGCTCCTCCTGCAGCCTTTTCTTCAGGTAGTCCGTATCCCAGACCTCCCTGCGGAACTTCTCTCCATACACACCCTCCAAGATCTCCGCAAGATGACCATACGAAACCGTATCCCCACCGATATACACCACCCTATTGGCCGTGCCCTCAGGAACGTAGACCATCTCAGCAACCATCCTCCCGATATCTTCTGGGGTAGTCACAGTAACCTTGTTATCCCAGCTCCCCAGCGCTCTAACCACCTTCTCCTCCATGTTCACCACCCCGAAGTCCGGAAGGAAGAGGAAGCTCATGAAAAGACCAGTCGAGACGACCGTCCACTCCGTCTTGCCCTGGCTGCTGCGCAGCATCTTGCGGATCTCGAGCAGCTCATCGAATAACGCGTGGCTGCTGCCGCCCGCACCGATAGCCTCGTAATCGACGCCAAACTGCCAGGGAAAGTACCGCCTCACGCTGCCGGCTTCGAGCACAGCTTGCGTCACGCGTCGCTGCATGCTGGGTGGTCTACCGTACCCTGCGCATTGGATTACCACGTCGTACTTCCCAAAGGTGGCAGCGAGGTCGGATATAGGAGAGGTGTCGACGTCACCGGCCTCAAAAGTGACGCCCTGGGAGGTGAGGCGGGCAAGTTCGGATTGCGTGGACGGGTCGGCGGAGTTGAGGGTTTCAGCGCGCCAGAGCATAGCGAGTCGAATGCTAGTGGATTCGCGTTGCGGGTGCGTGAGGAGGTAGGTGATTACGGCTGTGCCGAGTTCATCGCCGCCCACGACCAGCACTGACTGTGAAGAAGACATGTCGGTGGTTGACGATAAGTAAGGTAAGGTATGTAAGTACAGACTTTTGCGTTGAGAAGTTGGGGACTAGCAGGTTAATGATTCGGCAAAGACTTTATACAGCCTGTAACACTCTTTTTCCATCGATATCTCAACGTGGCATTGCCGATTCAACTCAACATTATCGTCCCTTGCAAATCAAACCGTGTCCTACTTCGTATTTGTAAATGTAAAGAAGATGATGATCGCCAGAAAAGATTCATGTTTTGTCTTGGCAGTCTATATGAGTGAGTTCTTTCGTCAGACGGGGTTAATCTTCCCTCCGGAAGGTCCGGCGGCCGGGCACCACCCTTACTGACGAGAACGTCGCAATGCCGACCCCGCACGCTGCACGCACCGCCGGCACCCGAGACCGGCATAATTAGGTAACCTACCGTTATTTGCCTCAACGGTCAACCTGACTGACTGGAACATCGCCAATTGGCCATCCACACCCTTAATAAGCTATCACCCTCAACTCAATACGCCAAGATGATTACCGGTTTAGCACACGTCCGTATCCACCCCCTCCCCCCTTGCCACATTCCCCGTTGTATTGACTCTGGTTGTAGGTAAACCTCTCCGTCCCGGCAGGGACCCTCGGCCTAGCGCGGGAGTTTTACGGCGACACCCTTGGCCTCGCCCCTCGCCCGGTGCCACAGCTGCAAAAGGACAGTTTAGCATGGTTCGATATTGCTTCATCAGGCCAGCAGGTGCACATCGCCCACGGGCGCGAGGTCGATTTCGCGTCTGAGCACGCGCTCACCAGCCCGCGGCATCCGTGCTTCAAATTAGAAACGCCGGAGAAGTTGTTGGAGCTGCAGCGGCGCATCTGGACGCACTTTGAGAAAGGGGGAGAGTCCGCCCCCCGGGAATGCGACCGCCCGGGTGGTGAAAACTCTGGTAAGTCTCCCCCCATACATAATGACGGCGAGTTTGAAGAGGGTGGGGGGCTGATGGGAAGGGAATGATGTAGGGGACAAAGGAGTCGAGTACCCGACGAGATTCTTCGCCAGGGACTACGCGGGGAATCGGTTGGAGTTTAGCTTGTAACTTGACTCTTTCAGTGTATTGTGTACCGGGGTTGTTGCGTTGTCAAAGAATGAGATTGAATCGTATCTATCAGCAATCTATCATGACGCAGACTGAAGCGCTGCACTGAAACCACCAAATAGATCCACTAGTTCTTTTGGGGATACATTGCTGGGTGAAGTGCGTCACAAAAGATGGTGATCGCCCGTGCTCCTTCGCGGACTGCCTGGTCCATGGCGATGAACGGATGCGGCTGGCCTTTCATGATGTGCACCTGCGTGTCCACTCCGGCCTCTTTCATCTTCTCTGCAAACTGCTCTCCTTCAGAACGCAAAATGTCCAGTTCCCCGAGGACAAAGACGGCGGGCGGCAGCTTGGCCCAGTCACCCTCCCAGAAAAGCGGGCTCGCCTCGGGATGTTTCCAGTCCTTTTGGTCGGGTAGGTAATGCTTTCGGTACCAAATCATTTTCTCAGGAGTCAGCGCCGGGGCAAGCTCATTCTCCTTCCACGAGGCATTGTTGGTTGTGTCCGCAGTGTTGTCCATGACTGGAACCGACAGTAGCTGTAGCTTGAACTTGCTAGTACCCCACCGCTCGATACTGCGCATGCACATTACGGCAGTGAGATTTCCACCGGCTGAAGAGCCGCCCACAGCCATCAAGTTGGTGTTGAGGTTGAGAACCTTTGCACCTGCCCCGAGAACCCAGAGGACGGTCTCCCAGCAATCCTCTGCTGCTGCCGGGAAGGGGCTCTCGGGTGCCAATCTACACAGATTAGTATAGAGAAATGAAGAAGGGAAAAAGGAGGGGTTACCGGTAGTCGGTGGTGATGGCAACGCATTTAGCCCGGTTGCACAGGTGCGTGCAGATGACGTTCTCGGTGTCGATGTTTCCGAGAACCCAGCCGCCGCCGTGGATCCAGAGCATCACGGGCCATCCGCCCTCAGGAGCCTCTCCGAGGGGAGTAAAACAGCGGATGGAGACATCTGGGCCGGAGGATTCAGCCCGGGGGATGGTGAGGTCCTGCGTCTTGGCGACAGGCTGCGGAGGGCCGGCGCCAGGGATGATGATCCCGCTTGCGCGCGAGACCGAGATGGGTTGGTAGTGCGTCTGCTGGTGGTTGATTATGTGCTTGTTGTAGAAATCCGCATACTCCGGGTCTAGGCGAGGGATGATGGACTCGTGGAGGGGGTATGGTGGGTTTGGCATGGTGAACTACCTGTAATGATAGTGGTCGGTGTTATTAGGTGTGCAGCAATCTGATGATGTTTTCGTCCCTATTTGTGTACCCAATTGCAGTGCTAATTTTGGACGAAGAGTAGATCTTTGTAGGATCACTCAAGCAACGTTGTATCCCGAGTACCCCTCCGTAGTATGCCTCTTTCAGGCATACGAGCCCCGGTGTCCGGCGGAGGGGCTGGGAAAGCGCGCTAAATTGAACCAACACACATGATCCTCTCAACCTCGGAAATCAACGAGGATTAATGCCGGGAAAAGTGGGGACTTGAGAATCACTGGATCTGGGCATCTCTTTGGGAACTGAGACTTCGAGCTCAAGGTATGAGTTAGCGAGAGGAAGATGAGAAGATCCAATTGTTTGATCGGGTGCTGGCATACTCCATGTTTGTATCCGGTGAGGCCCTCGCCGATTGAGGAGTCGTCAAACTGACCCCGCAGATCGGGTAAGCCGAAAGACACTCTTTCTCGCCTTCACTATAGAAATTACCTGGTTGAGAGTATCGACGCATTAGTAACTGGATTTGATGTCTTTGCTAAGTCTCTGACTGGCATTCCTTGCGTACATTATGTAAAGGAGCGGGTTTGCTCCCCGTCGCTCTCCATGCTGTCGCTGTTGAGCCTTCTCACTGAAGACAATGACGCTTCAAATTCGGTGAGGGATCAATACTGCGCGCTGCCTCCGTCATCGCACTCATAGTCCAAATGGAGTGTCTTGGTACTGTAGGATGTCAGCAAAATCTTCGAATATCCTCCACAGATTCAACTTAGCAACAAAATACTACCTGCCTTACTATTCCTCGCATTTCAACGGTATCATATAGACTCTAGTCCACTGACGGGTAAGCCACCCGCACTGGTAACGGCCCGACAGGACCCTTACAAAACAGGGATGCTCAACGGTCAGCATCAGATCAAGACAGCTGAGTGGTCAAGATAAGGATCCTGCGGTCAGCAAGAATATGCGGGGTCTGTCACGGGTTACTAACTCAGGTAGGAAGGCCACACACACCACTAAAAGCTTATCTTTGGAGAGATATCATTGGCGAGACCGCCAAGCCGCAATACGGGGCGCCGTGTGGGATAGGATGGAATGAACCTGGGAACTTCAGATTACGCACACCCATTCACTCATTGAGATGTCCGAGCGAAGTGATCGACGGGATAATGGCCCGACAGTCATGACCCCGCGACCGCGGGATTTTCGTGTGCTTGCTTGGTCAGTCATTTGATGCACGCTCATAAAGTCGCTGTGCCATATTCGGAGGGAAGTTGCGCATATTACATCCCGTCCAGCGCGTCGGGTCGTACCTGCCGTCTTACTTATCGCACCTCAGCTGCGCAGATCTTGCAGCAATAAAGAAGCTAGCTTGGTAGGTCATCGATCATGAGGGTATCTGAAGAAATGGTCGCAGGTGGCGAAGAGCCGTTGGGAAAGAAGGGCGATGTCAGCGATGTCGAGGACTCGCGGCATAGCGAAGTGATAGTCGCCGAGACAGCTCGCGTGGTCGACCATGTCGCGGAGCGGAAGCTATGCCGCAAATTCGACATTCGGATCTTGCCTTTTCTGGCCGTCATGTGTAAGTAATTGAACTCATTTGTCTTTGCCATTAAAATGAAATGGCTAATATCGCGATCCAGATCTATTCAATGCTCTGGACAAAGGCAACCTGGGCAATGCACAAACTGATGGGTTGAGCAATGGTGACCGACAGTCTTTATCCCGCATTCCAAACGACTGAGGTGCTGACATTGTAACTATAGACCTCCACTTCAAAGATGGCCAATACAACCAAATCGTGTCCATCTTCTTCGTCCCGTATGTGCTCTTTGCGCCGCCCTTCGCCATGCTGGGGAAGCGATACGGACCGGCTCGAGCACTGCCCGTTATGATGTTTACCTTCGGAGGCATGACGCTGCTCGCAGCAGCGGCGCAGGATTTTGGCGGCATTTTCGCCCTTCGCTGGTTCCTGGGCATGGCCGAGTCGGCTTTTTTCCCGCTGGTCATCTACTACCTCACCACGTTCTATCGTCGTGGGGAGCTCGCTCGCCGACTGGCAGTATTCTACGCCGCCTCCAACATCGCCAATGCCTTTTCGGGCTTGCTCGCCTTCGGGGTATTTCAGATCAAATCGAGCCTTTTTGCATGGCGGTACCTGTTCATCATCGAGGGCTCGGCATCAGTGCTCTTCTCCATCGTTGCCTTTCTCTACCTGCCACAGAGCGCCGCTACCGCCAAGTTCCTGAATGAGAAAGAAAAAGCACTGGCGTTTCATCGCATTCAGGTCGACTCGTCGTCGGTTGTCTCGGAGAAGTTTAACCTGAAGGACTCGCTCAAGATCTTCACGTATCCCGTCACGTATGCGTTTCTGGCCATCGAGATTTGTCTCGGTGTGCCGCTGCAGGCTGTCGCGCTGTTTCTGCCGCAGATCGTCCAGCGGTTGGGATATTCGACCGTCAAGACGAACCTGTATACGGTCGCGCCTAACATTACTGGAGCAGTGATGCTGCTGGTTCTGGCGTTCTGCTCTGATTTTACGCGACTGAGATTCCCCTTCATCGTCTTAGGGTTCGCCTTCACGTTCATCGGGTTCATCATCTACGCGGCCATCAACGACGTGAACGCGCAGATTCAGGTGGCCTACTTCGCCACGTTTATGATGTGCTGGGGTACATCGGCGCCATCGGTTATGCTCTCGACGTGGTACAACAACAATGTCGCACATGAGGGTCGGCGTGTACTACTGACGTCGGTTGGCGTTCCACTAGCGAATTTGATGGGCCTGGTGTCGAGCAACATCTTCCAGGCCAAAGACGCGCCCAAGTACGCGCCTGCACTCATCACCACTGCTGTCTTTGGGGCCACTGGGGCCCTGATCGCCGCCCTATTGGGGACCTACATGGTGTTTGACAATAAAAGGCGCAACAGGAGGTCAGGCACAAAGATCGACGCCAGGGACGTGCCTACGCAGAGACTGCGCGATGGACCGAGTGTGGAAGAATTCCGATGGTTCTTGTAGTAGTATGCACTTTCAAGTTCTCAATGAGGTTTAGTGTCATCTACCTGAATCATTAAATTATCATTAGGCGCTAATTGTCCTATAAGGACCGAAAATAGTTCAATCGGTTTAGTAAAGACTAAAGGCAGCCAGATTATCACCACAGCCGATACTCCCCCCACTGAATCCCCTCGACATCAGTGTAGCACTGCACCTCCTGGGTGTAATCTGTCCCGTGCTCCATCCCGTTGCCGTCCACATACGTAAGGTTCGCACACTGCGCAAGCAACGTTATCGGAACGCAGTTGTCAGGAACGGTCTGCTCCAGCGTACCAGATGATGTGTCCGCCAGGGCGAAGCGCACAGGGTACTGCGGACGCCCATAGACCGGCTGACTCTCGTTGCACACGATGAACGTCCCCTGGTTTGGTGTGTAAACCTCTGGGTACGGGTCCGGGAACGGATGGATGCCTACGCCCTTGGTGGCGTAGCCGTAGTTGATCCCGACGTATTGTGTGCCATTCTCCAGAGTCGCCGATGCTGTCCCGGAAAGTGTTGAAAGCATGATGCTCATTGGGGGGTTTGTGGAGAGACCGTCGACGATCAGACCGTCGTTTTGGTAGTGTATGTCGTCCGGTGCATCTTTTGTGCCGTTTTGGTAGAATGTATTGTGCAGGGTTGGGTCGAGAATCGCTGTGTCCTGCCCTGCGCCCACGTGCACACCGACCACGGTCCAGTAGTTTACTGAGGTGTTAAACACGGCAGAGGCTTTTGCAGTGTAGGTCACGTTGGCTACTAATGTGAAACCGGTGGATTTTGAAGTTGGAGGGTATTGTGGGCGAGACTGGATTGTGGGAAGAGCGGCTGCTGCACCCAATAGAGTGGTAATTATGAGGGTGGTGGGAATCATCGTGATGGAACTGGATTGAGCGAACGAAACAGTGAGTGATGTTAACAGCGCGGCGGATGAACTGATTCAGATGGTGAGAACGACTGATAAATACTGCCGTCAATCAGGTACAGTTGTATGCAGGAGCAGGATGTGAGATGGTTGAGATGGCGACTCGCCACTTATATACCAGCTGTGTTCCGAGTCTTAAAACGATCGTCATTGCCTCTCTTGAGTCGGTCGCATCCAATTGCTGGAGCCAGCCGGGAGCTACGTACGTTAGGAACGGTAAATACGGAGCACAGTAACTAAAGTTAGGCAGTCTAGACCCCACTGGATCGCCAGTGCTACCAAACACTCAAATACGAGAACGGAGATATTAGCCGGAGACAGGTTTTACTGGGGCGGTGAGGGACGGATGCCACCTCATTCTTCGTAACCATATCCTTCCCGTCAAACGCGGTGCCAACGACACACGATGCGATGCATGTTCTGTCACTGGGAACGTGATTTCGTTGCGCAAAAGACAAATAAAGGTTGAGTGATTGCGGCGCGGAAAGTCCGTGTTGGGATACGGAGTCATGTACTCCGTACAGACTACGTAGTTACTACAGGTACGGAGCAGCCCAACGGCGGTGCCTGATGGATCTAACCACGCGAAACCACGTGATCGCATGCCGGTTTCTTTTCGCGGCTTGCTGAACATGCCCAACTATCATATTAAACTTCTGTTTACTGTGTAGTACTATTAGTTACCTCCTGCAAGTGCTTAAAGCTGCCGAAGTTTACATCGTTCACTGATTTGAATGCCAATGCGATTGCGGGGGCGATGAGGCCAAGAAAGCCTAGATGTGCAGGACCCTAACCCTGCTCGGTATTAACCCGGTCGCGACGTGCAATGACGTATGACGTCAGTTGCCGAATGCCGGGGCGCGCTCACTCAGGCACGCGGCCTTGGTTTGGGGCTGGAACCGGATGGTACGGAATGCGTTTATTTACATTTTCGTCGCGACCGTTGATCCGTAGTTTCACCAATTTTCCTATTTTGCTTACTTCATCCAGCTACTTCTTTTGGTGGCATTGTGTTTGCTTCTGACCGTTGGATAATTAACTCTCTCACTTGGCATTTGGCACATCAACCGCTCGCTGTAGACACCAACTTTCGTTCACAACTTGAACTGAACTGCGCTCATTCCGGTAATTATGTGCGCCATTACAGCTGCACTTGCTACCGCATGGATTACTGACATGAAGTGCAGATATCGAATCGTTTTCTGTTGCCAACAGCTGCTTCTCTCACGGGCGATTCCACCCGGTCTCACTCTCAACCAAGATGGCAACACCAGCAGACGTACCCAACTTCAAACCAATCGACTATGTCAAGTTCTTTGGCGCGGGTGCGCTCGCCGCGACTCTCACTCATGGTGTACTTCACCCTTCCGTTACTCGGCCCCCTTCCCCCCCAACCGTCATTAACACTATGTATAGGCGGCAACACCAATAGACGTAATCAAAACCCGCATCCAAGTCGACGACGCCATGAAGGGCCTGAACATGCTGAAAGCAGGCCGTTCCATCATCGCCTCCGAGGGCCCGCGTGCCCTGCTTACCGGGTTTGGCCCCACAGCAGTAGGGTACCTCGTCCAAGGGGGTGGTAAATTCGCGGGCTACGAGTTTTTCAAGAAGAAGTTCATCGAGCTCTCTGGTGGGCCCGAAAAGGCCACGAACAACCGCACGGCCATCTATCTCGGCGCCAGCGCTACCGCAGAATTTTTTGCAGACATTGCCCTCTGCCCCCTCGAGGCTACCCGGATCCGGCTGGTATCCCAACGGGGTTTCGCGTCAGGTTTGGTCCCAGGATTTAGGCGCCTAGCGAGGGAAGAGGGGTTTCGGGGGTTTTATAGCGGGTTCGTGCCGCTCTTATTCAAGCAGGTGCCGTACGCGGTTGGGCAATTTTCTGTGCACGAGGCTGCTGTCGAGATGATCTATCGTGCCATGGGGCCGGAACGAAAAGCACGGATGACACACCTCGAAAGTACTGGGGTGGAACTTACGTCCGGAGTAGTGGCTGGTGTAGCGGCTGCTGTACTCAGCCATCCTGCGGATACGTTACTGTCGGCTATGAACAAGGGCGCGGGAGACCCTAAACAGGGAGCTACCTCAAAATTGTTTTCGTTGGCTAGGGAATTTGGGCCGAAAAGGCTGTTGCTTACGGGCCTGGGACCGAGGGTACTGATGACTTGTGGATTGGTGGCCGGACAGTTCGTCATATACGCCCAGTGCAAGGCGCTGGTGGGCGCACCGCCTGGCGTGGAGATTCATAAGGAGGATAAACTATAAACTATAACGTGGCGTACGGGGAGTTTAGATGGAGGGGTAGATGGTTTGGGGGATGGTGGTCACTGGATAGATGTTTCATACTTACATGTACCTTATATATGGGGTCGCTTCAGGGCAGGCAGGCGTTGGATGTAAATACTGTACTGGATAGAGTTACAGCATGTTTTCATTAACGTAATGATATCTACTAGTATGTGCTTCCTCGTGGAAATGCCGCCGTTTTGGCAGGCATAAGCCAGGCATAAGCCGCCAAAACTAGCGGCCATTCCACAGGTCCGTTACAAAAGGGCAGTAATCGGGACAGCTTGAGGCCCTAGAGTTTACGAGGTAGAGTTGAAGGTCGACTATTTCCGGGACAGGAATGAGTCATATTTGACATTGCACGGCTGCCAACTCCAGGGCTGACTGCTGAGCGGAATGCTGAACAGAACAGATGGGAGAAGCTGACAAAAAAGGGAGGCGCAATCCCTTTGGGCGTGAACGACACCACTTTTTAGTGGGGACCAACAATACCCGCAGCCATGCGCACTGATAAAAATGTTATTATATGGACGCTGCATTTATGACCTAAAACAGTGTCTAAGAAATCGGAGAAAAATTAAGGATATAGACAAGTACCTAAAATATGGTTTCCTCAGTTTTATCGGCTTTAATAACGATAAGAGCTTAATAGATAGTTATTTTGCGGCTATGTAGAGTGCGCTCTTATCTGATGGCCAGGGTGCTGGATGTACTGGAAGCCCACTTCTTTCGCGATCTCATAAGCTGATTGGCTATAGACCCTTGAACGCTAAAAAGTGGTGTTGTTCACGCCCAAAGGGATGGAAGGAGGGTGAATCGAATACATGTTCTCCCGTCCCGCCTTGATGGCGCCCAATCAGCGCTTCCCAAAAAAGCCACCGTGGGGCATTCGGACCAACTCTTGTTCTACTTTGCGCGGCAGCATCCATCGCTACGCCGCAGTTGGCGTCATCCGCTGCTTTCAATACCACTTCGCAATGCCAGATTCCTCCGACGAGACGACGCCCGTCATCGACGTCGCAATCGACACCACAATGGAGAGAGATATAAAGGAGCGCGTGCCTCCTTCCTTGGGGAGATGGACTCTCACGCAGCAGCAGCACCACCTTGACCAAAACCATCATTTCGCGCCCCACAATTAGCATCATCACCAACATCGTCGCCACCACCACCACCACCAAAATGCCCCAACCCAAAAAAACAATCCTCTTCCTCGGCGCAACCGGCGGCTGCGCCTTCTCCGCCCTCCGCCGCAGCCTCGCCGCAAACCACACGTGCATCGCCCTCTGCCGCACCCCCTCCAAGCTCACCTCCAAGCTCACACCCGCCGAGCAATCCTCGCCCAACCTGCATATCGAACCAGGTAACGCGCACGACATCGACGCCCTCATGCGAGCCCTCCTCCTCCCCACCCCGAACTCCCCCCCCCTCGTCGACACAATCATCTCCTCCATCGGCGCCGCCCCAACCCTCTCCCTCACCGGCGGCATCGCTCTCGACGACCCGCACGCCTGCGGCACCGGCATGACCGCGCTGCTGACGGCCCTCCGGCGCTGCCGCGATGAAAAGGGGGCCGTGGGCGACCCCCGGATCGTGGCGGTCAGCACCACGGGGATCAGCGACTCGGGACGGCGGGACGTGCCGCTACTGATGGTGCCGCTGTATCATGTGCTACTACGGGAGCCGCACAAGGATAAAAAGGCGATGGAGCGAGCGCTGGTGGCCTCGGGGGAGAGGCGGTGGACGGTGGTGAGGGCTAGTCTGTTGACGGATGGGCCCGGGGTGGAGGACGGGGGGAGGGTGAGGGTAAGGGTTGGGGTGGAGGATTTGGTGGTGGGGGGCAAGGAAGGGGTGAAGAGTTTGGCGGTGGGGTATACGATTGCGAGGGAGGATGTGGGGAGGTGGATTTTTGAGAATTTGATTCAGGAAGACGGGGAGGGGGGTGGGGGGAGGTGGGATGGGAAGGCGGTGACGGTTACTTATTAGTGGGATTAGCAAGGGGTGGGTTGGGGTTTAGTTTCATTGTGACCGGGTAGATAATCTCCTGTCCTTTTTTGTTGACTACCTACTGGTACTTAGACTAGCAATATTAGTACATGTGATCCTTGGCTGCCCGCCTTTTGCCCGTCTAGGCCAGCACTGAGCTTCGGGCTGCTAGTTGCTCCTTGGTTCTCTGTTATACAATGCCATCTCTCAGAAGGCCCCCTGACTTGTCCCCTGAACGCCGATGTTTACAGACCAACTCAAAGGAATATCGCGGCAAGACAGCAGAGAATCATCCATATCCCCCCTCCTTCCTTCCAGCCAGGCGTTGCCATACTAGAGGGGATCGGAGCCAGCTGGGTCTTGATCGGTGTCGGCGAGAATCTGGACGAAGAAGGCTGTGTCGGGGCGGCGCCGCCCGTGCTCACGGGCGGGCTGGATGAAGCTGTCGGTACGGCTGTGTTGTCTAGGAGCAAAACCTCGCTGGTAAGTATTACGACAAGCTCGAACGCAGAACAACACCAAGCTTGGAAAGGAGCGCTTTACTCTGCGGCAGGCCCGGGCCACTCCGCGGTCCTCCCCTGTCACGTCTTTGGTTCGTGACAGTACCAGTTCTAGCATGTATTTAAGACAATGCCCCTCCTCGGTGGTAGTCTGAACCGGTAAACCATGCCTGGACGGTCTCACTCTTACCCTACCTGACTTTCTGTTCTCGCTATAAACCAAGGAAGCGATGTCACTTGTCAGGTCCATTACGTGGCTCGTTATCAGCTGGACTGGCTGGGCCGTTGTCGCCGCGGTGCTCGTTGCCTCAGGGGATCCCGGGACACCAATAGCCTTCGTCGCCTTCTCGGCCCTCTGGGTTAGCGCAGTCCTTCTAGCGTTGGTATCCTCGTCGGCATGTCGTGATCATGCAAAGCAGTGGCCTTCCTCACTGAAGCAGCGAGTCTATTCGCCGGTTGCTCAAAAGCCCACCGGAACCACTCAATATAGCCACAATCTTGGCAATACCGTCATCACGCTTGTGATAACAACAGCAGTGTTGCCAGCCCTGTGCTGGCACTCGTGGTATCCTGAGCGCAACCGCCATGTTATTATACTTGAACGAGATACTGTGGTAATTATGTCCCCCATTCCAGATGACTTCATGCCCCCTTTCCCTGTCTCTGTCCTGACATTACAGATCAGGCATACTTCCCGTCCTTCACCCTCTTCCAGCGAGCCGACTGGACTTCACAGGCGATTCTAGGTGTATCGGCCACACCTAAATGCTTTCTCGGATGGCACGATGAAACGGCAGCCGATTGCAGCATTGCCCGCGATGGCTTGATATTCCCTTGCAACTGCGCTGGTAACTGGGCCGATAGCATCCGCGATTTTGAGTGGCAGAACACAAGTTACCGCGCCTTGACATTCACCTCCTCAGAAAACACGGTATCGTTGAGCCCGACATTCCGAATGATTGCCCAAGCCTTCTTCACATGTAGGTGGACAACCCCGCTCCCCCTCACTAAGGTACCTACCTACGTAACTTACCTACACCCCAATACTGAGCCTCCCAGATGACTCCAGCAAATCCCTCGCCGACAGCTCGGTCATACTTTCCCCAAGCCTGTTCATCGCGGTCCACGACCCAACCCCGTCACTCGAAGAGGCACTCAAGAACGGATATACGCGCATGGTGCTCATCAACGCCAACGGGGTGACGGCCATCAACCTCGGCCTCGACTACCGCGAGGCCCGGGGCAGAACCCCGGCATATGACTACCAGCTCACCATCTCGCCGATCCCATCGAATACTCTAGAGTGTGACGTTTCGGCCCCCGGCGGCGCATCCGGTTCGTGCTTCTTGAGTCTGTTCCTCCAGTTTCCGAGCTTTGAGCGCCAGGTGTCGCGGCAGGATATTGCCATGAAGTGGCAGGTGAGTTAACATGTCGTTCGAAGGAACTTCTGACGTTATGAATGATTGCTGATGGGAAACATTAGGATGCTGCGTCCCTGGCTGGTTCCTGGTTTGCGCTCTTCCAGCTGGCGGGCTGGATAGCATCGGGTTCCGCGTGGCATACATGATTTATAACAGGCGCTGGACAACAGAGTGCACAGATTGGAATGAGGCAGTCAAAGGATACATGTACTCAGTGAACACAATGAATTGCTTATCTCTCCCCTTGCCAGTGTGAACAGGGGTGTGATTGACGACCTGAGGACTGCCATTCTTTACAAAATTTAGATTTCAACTTTCAAAGCTCTCTCGCAAGATTGCCGCCCCTTAAAACCCCCAAAAGTCCGCCAGCATGAATCTCAACTTATCTGCGCCAAGCTAATAAGGTATCTTCAAAATAATTCTGGCAAACCCCGGGCCGTCACTGTGCCTTCCTCACGCAAAACCGTTGCAACCTTTGATGGCCTGCTAGTAAGTTCCCTTGGAAAAGGCATTGCCCAAAACGGGAGACACATTGACATCAAAGCCGTTGATCTCGACGAGGATGATTGCTTCGCTAACACAGGTACCTAGAACGCAGCGATATCAGGAGGCTTAAAAGGTAATTAGATGAATTTGTTAAGTGTTATGTTATGAGTGAGCCCGAGCTAAGTAATCAGAAACGGTTTCGAAGCATTGCGTGAAGCCTACCTTACCTATCCAGGACGCAGGCTGTTGATTGTCTCCAACACTGCTGGTGCCTTGAGGTAGGTACGCAAAAAACTACACGCAACACCAATGACAGCTAACTCCCCTGAGAAGCAGATACTCATGACCACGGTTACATACCCCCCATAGCGACACCCGGTAGCGAGTCAAGCCCTGTTACATCTTCTGTCAGCAATCTCACAACTTCCATGATATACAGAAGGTGACGCGAGGACTCACAGCCATCAACCTCCTCCTTGACCTGTGCCTGGCGCGTGCACTTATTGCCCTGAGCGATAGACTGCGTCTTGAGCTGCGGGCAGTTGATGTTGCAGTTGGTGTCCATGGCCTTCTGCAGGGCGTTGTCCTTCCACCCGAAGACGTAGTCACCGTGCGCGCCGAACCCGGTCTGGTCGCCCTGGCTCCAGACGAATGGTTGACCGGTAGCGGGCCACAGCGACTTGTCGTTAAACTTGGTCGTGTCCCAGACAACCTGTTTTTTACAGGCACACACACACATATTAGCCCACTGGAGACTAAAGAGGAGGAAAGAGGAAAACAAAACCAAAAGAACGAAAACAAAAGGAAAAAAGGGGGGGGGGCACGTAATTTACCTCGTAGAATAGCTGCGGGATCTTGACCGGGTGTGAGTCTGGGCAGGGGCCGCCAGACTCAAAGGTGCCCGAGGTAGGGTAGGCTACATGCGACATATGATCGGGGCTGTCGAGGTTCTTGCCATCCCAGCATCTATACACACATACCCGTTAGCAGCCCCGACGGAGGCAACATCAAGGAGACGGATGGTGTGGGGAAGGGGGCAGGTAGGTACATACGTGGGAAAGCGGATGTTGGCCATGATGCCGACCGGGCAAGGCTGGGTGGGCATGTCCATGGTCTCTCCGGTGCGGGTCATGGCATCTTTGAGACAGGTGTAGGTGAGCTGGCGGAACCTGGAGGCTTCGGCCTTGGTGCGGTATTGTTGCTGCCCGATGAGCATGCGGAATCCGGGACGGAAGGCCGTCACGCTGGACTTTGTGTTTCCGGTGTACGGGGTGTAGTAGATGGTCATGCCCCCGTTGGCCTGCTCGAAGCCGACGTTTGGTTTCTGCGGCACGCGGTGATAGCTGCCGTTCTTGGCCTTGAAGTACAACACCGCCGTCCAGTAGTTGGAGAAGTCGTCGGCAAAGGTGCACGTGGTGCAGGTTGCTTGCGTCGGCGGCGGCGAGCTGGGGTCCATCGTGATGTTGAAAGCATTCTACCGTAACATCTTAGCTTCGGTGTCAAGCAGAGGTGATGGTTGAGGTATGAGATAAACGTACACCTCCGACGACTTGGTGAAGATGTGGTGAAGGAGCTACACCCGGATTGACCAACCTGTGCGTTTTGTTAGCCAACGCCCGGGAAGTATGGCTCGCGGTAGATAGGCTCACGGGTCCAGACGCTCAACGACCAGTTGCGAGCAAGAGAACCGGAGTAGCGCATGTGCGCCGGGCGCTATGAGCGCCAAGTTGGCGAGTGAAGACCAGTGCATCTTGAAGACAGACTCGCAGTATTTTCTATGAGTATCTTGCCGACAGAATCGACGGAGACGAGGATGGAAGTCAGGGGGTAGACCCTTGGCGACGGGTTAAGTACGCTCGGAGGGAGTCTATCTGCTATCACCTTATGCGTCATTCAATATGATGAAGTAGTTCGCAAGACAGGCAAATGCACGCATAGTTCGACGCGGATGGAGCGCCATATCAGTCGCCGTGACCATATTCGGCTTATAACTGCCGAACCATCATCATCATCCGGTACTAAATCGGTGGGTATAAGTATGGGCGACTCTTGATGAACCACTGGCCTATTGGAGACCTCGTGGGCAAAGTCCGGGGACAGAAAGAATAGATTGTCGAACGCCGAGCACAGGCATTTCTGCGGGGCGAAGCCGTGGGATAAATTGCCAGATCCATATTTGACAGCTTCCTGATATAACCTAAATCTGGTGTTGGACGACCGCTGAATGGCCAGCCGCCGCACAACCCTTTACAAGTGGCCACCTGATTCGACCAGCAATGCCGGTAGCGAAACAACTAGACTTATTGAGCCGAACTCGTTCCGAAACATTTGCATGATAAGATTGAGCAACCTTAAAAGGGGGCGGACTACTTGCACCATAAAAGGAAGCGACTGCCATACCTTTGGGAAGATGATACATAACCCTAACCCGACGACTACACGGTTTTCCCTGTGGGGTTGATCATGCGCTCATCCCATCCATGTTACTGTGTGTTCTATATGCATCATGCCTTCAAAGGCGAAAAGAGTTATAGAGTCAACGGCCTACTGATGACTGCACGTGTGCTGCAGCAAGCTTTGCAAGCTTTGCAGCCCACATTGGTCCGGTCGCCGTTGAGATTGTGGCATTTTTCACGCAATGAGGCGCGAGCTTGACCGTTGAGTGGTGCAGAATGATGTGCGCCTCCCATCGTGGCTTGCATTTTTTACGACAGTAGCGTTTTTAAGCTACAGCGAAAAACGGGACCTGCATCTTCAACATTTTGCTAACAGAAAAATCCTTCCGTTGTGTGCGGCATTCTATCGGCGATTGACAAAGCTACCGACACGGAGCGAATGTTCCCTCAACCATACCGCGGCCACAGTTATTAGATGCAGTACGATGACACACCAGGCATGCTACCTAACTGGGAGTCGCGGCTTGGCTTTGCCTTACGAGCCACGTGTTTCGCCGTGGCCCCAAGTTCCGTGCTTTGACTCAGAAGTTCAGCTCAGCTTGGCAACCTCATCTAGAATTGCTTGGCACAGTGGATATTTAGTCTGTAACACGTTGATCGTTTTAGTTGTGGCGCTGGAATTCTGCATGTACCTTTGAGCCCCACACCTTCTCGCACCCCCAACCAACCAATCAAAGGGCATACCGAATTCCAGCGTCAATTGTCGCGACCCACAGGTATGTACATGAGCACAGGCTTAGACCCGGTGCGCACAGCGCACATTAAAACAACACACACAAGAAGGATGAATATACACAACTGGCCGATAGGACCCAGCCGGGAGGCTGATGATGTCTGGTGAGCCCGAGGAAGAAGAAGAAGAGAAGAGAATCCACCCCGCACCACCGTAATATGTCGTCATATAACCTGGTCCGTGTGCCTGCCTCCAACAACACCCAGAGAATCTTAGTCTGTGTTCAGAGACTACTCGGGCGAAGGTTCCGTGCAATAAGGACCGCTCTCGGTAGCTCCGCGGAAGCTTTATAATAAGTAAGTTAACATGTCGCTCTCCGCGAATTAAGGGCGTTAGCGACGACTGCATACCTGCGCCCTGCGCCCGTGTCTGTAACAGCGTCCAGCAGTGTTCCTTAAAGGGCCTTAAAAAATCTTCACACGAGAGCGGCGGGCTTGCGCTTTGAAAACTTTACCGTTCATGAGGAGGAGCGTGCCAGTCTGTGAAAAGAGAAATTGGGTTCTTGTATCATCGCCCAGGCTGGCCGACATAACGGCCTGCAACGAGCCACGATTTCGTTCGTTTCGTCGCAAGGAGTTAAAGATTTCACTAAGTTCCCGCGTCCATGCTTGATCTTCCGAAAATGGCAACCTAGTAAAACATACCTGATAAGTACATATTTAATGGGGCATATGTACTTCTCGAAGTTCACTATATATACATATACATGGAGGGCCTGGAGGTAAGCATCCCTTTAGCTGTGCAATTGTCCTTTTTCTTGGCAGGCTCCACAGATACATCAATCTACCTGCAGCCCCCTGCAATCACTGGAGCCGCCCACGCTTTGGCCCAACTGTACTAAGTAACTGGACGTATCGAAAAGCGGAGCTTTTCGCTAGTATGAAGGCCTATTGGCTACAGAACCCCGTCCGCCAAGGAAAAGGACTATTGCACAGCTAAAGGGATAAGCGACATAAACAGGTTGCGGGTGTTTGAAAATTCTATGAGCTGACATGTCATCGGTCTTACCCGGAATTTGGATTATTCATAAGTTGTGCCCGTTGTTCCTTGTATTAGCCGTACCTCCCGCTCTCTATGGAATCATGAACTACCGCGTTAGTAATAACCTAGCTTATTGCAGTTTTAATTTGCAATTCACATCTGCTTAGCGCTGACAGAGTTGGGATTACTGATCATAGGTCTATCTGTAGGATGCTAAGTAACCGGTCAAGCGGTGGAATGAAATAACGATTGCTTAAAAATTCTATAGGCTGACATGTGAAACAACCAACAAGAAGGATGAATGAAATGAATACACTGGCTGGCCGACAGGACCCAGCCAGGAGGCTGATTATGTCTGGTGAGCCTGAAGAA